>JABUQX010059993.1:0-27500 GCA_015478945.1 Trachelipus rathkii | reverse complement strand
AATAATGCATTTAGATAGATAATAGATAGATAGATAGAATAGATAGATAGATGATAGAAATATAGATAGAGAGATAGATAGATAGATAGGAAAGATAGATAGAGTAAGATAGATAGATATACGTGAATAATATTAAAAATTTCTTAATGAATTTATAGGTTAAGCTTATTTGTAAAAAACAGGTTAATTGAGGTAAGATTTAATCCATAGGAGGGGACAAGAAATTGAATTTAAATTGAATAAAAAAATTATAGAAAATGAAAAAAGAATAAATTGGATAGGTTTGGACAGACTGTGGATGTGGAACCAATAAAAAAATGAGGGTGATGTTGAGAAGAGTTTGATTTTCTGGGATTTAATTTGAATGCGATAGAATTTTGGATAGGGTGCGAGTAGGAGCTTCAAATTTATTGTGTTGGGGAGACCTACATGGTCAGGATAGGATTGATCGAAAAAACGGATGGTATAACGGGTGACTTTGGGCAGTTGGTGAAGGGATGAAAATTTAGAATTTGGTAAGTACGGTGACTGATTCTGTTAGGAGGGAGGTGTGAGTGTGGTGTGAGTGTGAGTGAGGAGTGTGAGTTGTGAGTGTCGTGTGAGTGTGGAGTGTGATGTGTTGAGTAGATGTGAGTTGAGTGTGAGTGTGACGGTGTGAGTGTGAGTTTATACTTTGTTTCAAACATATCTAAAAATATTCATAGAGTATACAAAATAGAGTTGGTGTAGGTAGAGATGGTTATAGAAGTAAAAGGTATGACTGGTTTTGTGCATTGGATTAAGAAGATGTTGAAGTATGCGGTTTTGAGTTAAATCAGTGAGGTGTTTTGGAATGATGGGATTATCGGATCATTATGTGGCTTTATGCAAGATTTAGTTAGTAAGGACTTGGATGGAGAGGAAAGAGATATGGAAGGAAGTGGGAAGAATTTAAGAAATGAAAAGCCAAGTTATCTATAGTGAGAAGTTAATGTGAACAAGATTATAAGGAAAAGTATATAAAAGCGCTTGCGGAAATAAAATCAGATTTGGAATGTGCTGGGCAAACATAAAACTAAACACAAATTGGACGCATGTATGTTGAAGGAAGCCTCTTCTGTAGTAGTGCAAAGAGAAATATGTTGGTGTTATTAAAGTGAGGAAGTTAAGAAAGATAACAAGTGAGTGCTGGAGATGAGATTTTCATGCAAGCAGGTATTCTATATATAAAGGTTAAAAAAAGAAGCTATTTTGCGTTAATAACCAGGCCTGCGGAGCCGGCAAATTTTTTTCCGGCTCGACTGCGCAGGCTTCCACAGGCTCCAGCATTTTGAATTACCGCGAAACCGGCTCCCGACTCCGGCTCCGGCTTCCAAAGCACATTATTAAAATTACTCGGCTCGGCGGGCTCCAAGCATTTAAGAATTACCCGGCCTCTCATAACCCTCCTCCCGGCTCCGTCTCCGGCATTTAAAATTGTTCGGCTCCGACTCCGGCTCCGGCTTCCGCGCTCTGGCTCCGACCCCTAGTTATAATTCTTTCTCAACCATTTACAGTCATTGAAATCCTAATTCTGATAACAAAATTTTGAGTGTGATGATGAAATTAAAGTGGTTTGTAGATGACAACATTTATTAACTTAGAATTTGTAAAACTTAGAAAATATTTTATAGAAAATAAGGAATTTTAAGAAAATAACAGAAAGAGGATCATCACAATAGATTACTTTAAGCTAAAATTTTAAGTATAAATTCCTCTTTGAACGATGAACTGCTGCTGTACAGTAGTAAATATAAATTTTATTATTTTTTTTCCTAAAAAAGAAAAAAATCATATTTAGATTCATCTTAAAAGTTTTAAAATAATTCTGGTTGAACTTTCTGCCTGGTTATCTATAACATATTTTATTTTTTTTAAAACCAAATGTTTATAATAGTACTGACCCATAAAGACAGTTTTCGTTATTGCTGTAGATAACTTATATATATATAGTATATATAAGTTATTAATATATATGGTATAATATATATATAGTATAGTATATATATATATATATATATAATATAAATTTATATTCATCATTAAGAGGAAATTTTAGAACCATGGTCATTAAATTACTTTTAAAAAATTCTCTGCTGCACTGTAAGACTTTTTAGTAATATAAAATTTATCAAAAACAATTGCAATGCAGAAAGGATGCAAACGAAATAAAATCCTACCAGGTCCTCTAACGATGTCCTTAGATCCGATGATATATTATTTTAAAGAAGAAAAATTAAAAGCTCTCAACATTTCACTTGAATCGGTAGGCCGAGGCAAAGTTGTAATTGTGCAAGCGGCATCTTGCAAAAAATTGGTAGCGATAGCAATTGATTTGCCTCTTTAACTGTATTAACTCTTTTGATTTCTGCTGGTCGATTTTCATTATTCCATCTTATGACTTATTGGAATTCTACCGTTTAATTTCTTTTCTATTGAAGAATTTACCGGTTGAATGTCTTTTTAGTTTTTTTGCAATCCGCTTTTCTCTGCATTGCTCTAATTTTTAGGCCGATATATCTTGGCAATTTTGACTTTTTCATCTTCATCTGACAAAATTCTGCAAGCGAGGATTCCTGAAAACTGCTGAACAATCTGACTCCGGCCCAGATTGTTGTTCGATAGCGTTATTCATTTTAAAAGTCCTAGTTCACAAGAACCCTCCTAGCTTTAAATATCAGATTCAGTTCTGAGAAGATTCAAAACAAAGATTGTCGACAAAAAAAAGCCGACCATCAGGTGGCCGGCTTTTCCCTTCTTTTAATGGAATTTATTTGCAATATTTTGCTAAAATCTGTTCTCTATAAAAAATTTTACCTGCAGTCAAGTCTTCTGGATTGAATTAAATTTTTGTTTGTTAAAAGTGAGTGGGTGTTTTAATAAATTCTTCGAGTGTTTTTATTTGTTCCAACTGACATTCGGAGAGCGAAAGTTCAGAAGTACCGGCCGCCATCATATTACTACTATAATCTTTTAGTTGCAGAAGCCTTTAGAGCATAAAAAGACATGTACTTCCCCATCTTGTCTCTTGACCTAGATTGCCACTTTTTGCAACGTTGATTCTTTAGAAAACTTCCATTAATTTGGCGTGCGGTACGTACTGCTTTTGCTATTTGTCTCGCCCTGTCTTATAAGATTTGCTCTATAGTATTGTGGAGACCATCACGCACTGCTAACTGCAAAGTATGAACTCCACATCTCATTGTGTGCAATGTTAACGTTATCGGAACATTAGTCTTTTCATAGTTTTATCAAGTTCTATTCTGAAAACAACTATTACTCTTCGTCCCCTATTTAATTTTTCAATCGTTTTGATTGTTTGATGCGTTTATTCGTAACTAAAAGCTAATTACTCTCGCGCTCTCTCTCGCTCTCTCTCTCGCTCTCTTAAGATGTCAGTAACAAATCTTGAATATATTCGCTGAAAATTTGAGTATTTTTTTCTTTTACTGCTAACGATTTAGAAATATTGTTTTTATTTCATCGAATTTACTAGTTAATCTTCAGTTTACAATAATAATTTAGCTTTGACCCATGTGTAAGCATCCTTTTTAAATGCACAAAGCCTCCCTTTATGCAATTTTTAAGCTTAGTTTTTATGTTTATTTTTTTCTTTATGAACTATTTTACAAGATATTTTCCACGTCTATAGGGATTCCAGTTTCGTAAAGCCATTCTCCACACAGTTGCTTTTGAAATCCTCAGTCATGCAAAGAAAACTAAATGGGGGTTAACTATTCTTTAAACCAACCATATAATCTAATTGTATTTTTCAATTTTGCCACTTAACATAGACAGAACAAGTTTGTGGCAACTGAAAATTTCCACTATAAGTCTGAGTTTTTTGAAATTAAAGGTTATCCTGATTACCTTTAGCTTTCACCTTTCTTTTTAACAATTGCCGCAATGTCTTGTATGAGCGTTTTAAATGTCTTCATTAATTTAAAGGATCCAATAGATGTATTGTGACCCCATTGAGTAACTGGGTAGTAGGTGAGGAGGAGCATTCTTTGTGCATCGCATCGAATGAATGTTTCCCATCACTGTGTTAACTATTTCATATTGACAATTGAAAGTATTTTTATCATTCATGAGTGAAGTAATATATTCAATACATTTAGTGTTTCGATTTTGGTATTCAGTTGACATGATTTTCTAAAGGATATAAATATAATCTAATTAATTTAAAGTTATCTTATATTGAAAGTACCGAACTTTTTTTTATTAGTTGAATAATAAATATACATAATCAAATTTCTGGAAAAAAGAGAATATATATATATATACATATAATAATATTTATATATATATAAATATACTAATATATTAATAAATATATATATATATATATATCATATAATATTCTATTATTATATATATACTCTATAAATTATAAGTATATATTATATAATAAATATATAGTAGTTATTATATATACATATATAGTATATATATATATATAATATATATATAATATATATATATACATATATATAATATATATAGTTATAATATATATATATATATATATATATATATATATATATATATAATATATATAAATAATATATTATATATATATATAATATATAATATATTATATATATATATTATAATGAAATATTTGTGAATATAGAATTGTAAGCGTTTGTATGAAAAGCTTGATATATATTATATTATATATATTATATATATATATATATAATATATATAATTATCATATATATACTATATATATACTGTATTATAATATATCATATGTACTATATACTTATATATATGATAAAAGAATATAATCTATATATAATATATATTAAATATTATATATGTTAATATTATAATACCATAGTATATATATATACTATATATATTATATACTATAGTAATAGATATATATATATTATACAGTATATAGGATATATATATACGTAGATATAAACCACTTGAACGTAGTGTAAATATTTATATATATAAGTTGCTCACCCTTGGCGTAAAATATTTTTTGGGTTAAGTTACATTGATTATAGGTATTTATTTTCTATTTCTAACGGGTTCACGATGACCTCAACGTTCGAATTACACATATTAATAAGCACACACTTTTAATTTTAATATTAGGTTAAAAACAGGGAGACTAAAATTAAGATTCTTGGGGTGGGGAAGCCATGAGCTTTCGTCCAACATTACGGATGGACCTTTTCAAATGGAATGTATTTACAACAAAGCGATGGCCTGCCGACTCGGAGGGTTATTGTTAGTTTCAGGAAAGTTTTAGTTGGTTGGTCTTTTATTATTTTTAAGATCAGTGAAATACTTTGAGGAAAGCAATATTGAATTTTGTATTTTGTCCGGCTTGAATTGACCGGCTGATCTATTAAAGTTATTTGTGTTATAAATGTATATGGATTCTGTTATTTTTCTACTTTGTACTTGATTTATGGTTTTTAGTGTGGTGATGTTTGTCAAATTGATTTTATGATGAGTATTGGTGCGATGGGTGGTGAGTGCAGAGTTCATATTGTCGTCGGTTAAATCTGCTTGATGTTGAGTTATGCGTCGGGATAAATCGTTAGTTTCTCCAATATATACAGATATACAACAATACAACAATGCGTATATCAAATCCCGTGCTACAATTGCCCATCTGTATATATTGGAGAAACTAACGATTTATCCCGACGCATAACTCAACATCAAGCAGATTTAACCGACGACAATATGAACTCTGCACTCACCACCCATCGCACCAATACTCATCATAAAATCAATTTGACAAACATCACCACACTAAAAACCATAAATCAAGTACAAAGTAGAAAAATAACAGACTCCATATATATTTATAACACAAATAAATCAGCAGGTCAATTCAAGCCGGACAAAATACAAAATTCAATATTGCTTTCCTCAAAGTATTTCACTGATCTTAAAAATAATAAAAGACCAACCAACTAAAACTTTCCTGAAACTAACAATAACCCTCCGAGTCGGCAGGCCATCGCTTTGTTGTAAATACATTCCATTTGAAAAGGTCCATTCGTAATGTTTGACGAAAGCTCATGGCTTCCCCACCCCAAGAATCTTAATTTTTAGTCTCCCTGTTTTTAACCTAATATAAAATTAAAGTGTGTGCGCTTATTAATATGTGTAATTCGAACGTTGAGGTCATCGTGAAAACAGCTTTTAGAAATGGAAAATAAATTTAATTTAAACTCAATGTAACTTAACCAAAAAATATTTTACGCCAAGGGTGATGATACTATATATGATAATATTATATTAATATATTATATATTATATATATATATATATATATATATATATATATATATATAATATATATATATATATATTATGTATATGTATATTAAAAATATATACAATATAAATATTATAAAATGTTATTATAATATTTTAATAAATTTTCATTTTATATGTTATATTAATTATGATTTGTCATCAAGTTTAGATTTTAACTCTTACTAACTTATATCAAACAAGGTTATACTATGTTTAAGATAGTATGTTAAAGAATGAATATCTATATATATATGGGCTGGCGTTGAGAGATAATATGATAATAATTTTGTTTTCTTAATTAAAATATGATATTTTATATATATTATAACGTTTTTTGAGGTTCTTCGATAGTTTTCGTTTTTCTTTTCGGCCGTGTTGACTTCCCCACGAAAGAGATATATGTCAAGCTATGTACTGTTTCATTTTTATATATGAGAAGACAGCATATTAATACGATGTCGTAATGAGAGCAGGTGTGTGTTTTCTTATAGAATATATTTTAAATCTGTTTTGGGTAGCGTAGGCGAGGCGTACTGAGAGGATGTCGATGAGACAATCGAAACTGAGTGGTTAGACACATCAGATTAAGGTTCTCCATGATGCACAAATAGCTATACCGGCCAGTATTAATGCATGGCAGCCTTGCATATAGTATAGTAGATAAAAAGGACCCGACGGGACGACCCTTTTTAAGGAAAAAAGATGGATTAAGGATTGGAGTGGAGCGGTGATGAGCCGAAGAGGGCTGGAATGGACGCTGATCATGGTAGGAACAATCGAAACATGTACGAAGAGAGGTTCCTGTGGAGATAGTCATGGCAAACCTCTTTTGTTTTTTTTGACAGGGCATGCTGGGATTTGGATCTTACCGGAGGCGCTTTGAGTGGACGATATGTGTGAAGGAAAATATAATTATATATATAAATTTATTTATATTAATTATAATTATTATATATTATATATATTAATATAATATATTATATAATTATATATTATATTATACTATAAATATATATAGATATATAAATAATATATATATATATAAATCATAAAATAAATAATTTATATATAGTATATATATATATATTATATATATATATTATGATTATTTATATATATATAATTTATAATATATATATTATATTAATATATATTATTATTATATAATATATATACATATAAATACTATATATTATTATATATATATATAAATAAATTATAATATATATATATATATATATATAATAATATATATATATATATATATATATATATTATATATAATATATATATATATATATAATTAATATATATTATATATTGAAAAAGCAAAATTAAAAAATTATAACAAATATTCTTAGAGAAGAAAAGATTATTGATTGCATTTTGATGGGAAAAGGCTGCCATAAAAGACAAAGAAAAAGTTAAAGATAAAAGATAATGAGAAAAGATCAAGAGTATGTTCTTCAAAATCTCAAGAAGGAGAAAACAAAATAGAGGTAGCCAGAGATGGAGGTGGACCGACGAAAGCTATAAAGAAAGAGCTAGTATCATGACTCTGCTGCGGGACGGCAGCAATAAAGTAGTTATATATATATATAGTATTAACTAACAGTCTAGTAAGTCATTATATAATTATATATACATATATTGATATTATATATATATCATATATATCGATATATATATAAAATATATGTATATAAGTATCTAAGTATATATATATATTATATATATATATATATATATATATATTATATATATTACTATATAATAAATATGAAAATATAATATTATATATATATAATAGTATAAATACAGTATATATATATATATATATAAATATATATATATAATATATATATATGAGTATATAGTTATACTGAATATAATCATATTATCTACTCCCTATATAAGTAAAATAAGCAGTTTTCATAGTACCAGATTTATCATGTATCTAATTATAAATATAATATTATATATCATTATAATATATATATGAATCTGTACTAATAATTTTAATAATCAACCTCTTAATTAATGTAAATCTAGTTTGCCGGAGCCGGATCAGCCTCTTTTTTTGCGGCTCCTAATTCGATCTCTCGAGGAACTCCTCAGGCTACAGGTCAAGCTCCTTAAAACCTCCGTCGACCTCCTGACTCCGTGCTCCGGACTCCAGAACATCTCCCCTCCTCTAAAATTTGGGCGCCTCCGGCTCCAGGCTCCGGCTATTCGAGTACCCTCCAAAAAAAGGTGTCGCCTCCGGCTCTCAAGGCTCCTGGTCTCACCAAACCTTGCGGCTCCATCTCCGCGCTCAACAGGCATCCCAAGGACTCCGGTCGCTCCGGCTCGCATGCCTGGTTGGAATGTCTAATAGCGCAGCCCAATGTAGAATGATGGTCTCAAGAAGCGAAAGGTGTTCAAATAGTATAGATCGAGATTAATTAGACAGGACTCCAAAAAGAAAGAGGACTAAAACGTAGCTACGTAAGAGAAAAAATGAGAAGGGAAAATGAATAGGGGATCTTACAATGCACAAATTGTAATGCCTCGTAGAAGCGCAATTGCATTCGAATAAGATGTGTTAAGATTAATTGAGCATTAAGGGACTGATGATCCATATGCTCCGCAGTAATAATAATAATAAGATGATGGATGCATCTTACACTAGGAATTCTCATGCATGCCTTGTACCCGAGTACATGGAATGTTAAAGGAATAAATGGCTGTTGCAGCGGTATTCAACCTTTAAAGTGCAACCAGTAAATTGGACGGTTTCATATAAATAAATGATCAATCGAACCTTGGATATTCAAATAACCAAACCCAAACATTGGGAAAATGCACATGATCGATTCGAGTTAATTAAATGTTAGGCTTTGAAGTTGGGAAAAACTATTATTAAAAATGTTAATATATTGTCTTTTAAAAAGACTTCTTTTAATATATTTATTATTTCAAAAAACAACATAGATTAATATTACTTGGTGTGTTTTAAAAAAAAATTTCGGTCACGAAAATCGTCCATACCTCAAAAATTGTCTAAATATTAACTATAGCATTTATTGTCAGATACATTTTTTTTTTTTTTGTCTAACGGGCGAACAGACTAGGTTGCCTGAATATTTGAAGAGGATAGATTAATCGGCTCTTTTAAATAAGGCGGAAAATCTCATGAAGTTTTTTATATCCACATACATATCTCGTACCTTCGAACATAAAAGTGTGCAAAAATGCTGTCTGACAGGCTTAAAGCTCTGATTGTGCCGAATGTCAGGATAGTTGATTGAGGCTCTAAATATAAGACAGTTGGCTCGTGTTGCTCTGTTACCGCAGAGAGCTGCACAACAAAGACAAAGAATGCCGATGTAAGCCAAACCAGCAGGCTGGCGTTTCCAAAGCATCCTGTCTATTTGGAATATATAGAGATAAGAATACCAGAGTTCAAAAAGGCCCATGTGAAGACTGGAGAAAACTAGTACGAGAGATCCTTTCTTTCTTCCGGAGGAGGGCGGATGGCGGAGTCATAGGTGTGTAGACCATTTCCGTGTACTATGCATGTAAATATGGCGGCTCAAACTGATTGTGAATGGATATACGAAGTATCTGTACCGCGAATGGCGAAATCTTATTCTCCCGTGTATCAATTATGGTAACTATACTTATTTTTTACGTATATAATTAAACCCTACTTAAAGCTGAAGCTTTAAGTTTTTATTGTTAATATATATATATAGTAGATACTCCTAGAAATTGATACTCAAGTTTTATTAATAGAAATATACTATACATATTAACTATATCATTAGGAGATACCTAATATAATATGGCTATAATATATTTAGTGACTAAGTAACCAATCGACTCAATATGTATATATTATGAGCGTAATGAAGAGATAGTAAGGATTATCGAGATAGATGATATAGTTTAAGGGTGTTAGAGTTATAATCTTGTCCTTTCATTACCGTTTTTTTCTCTCCCACAAGACTCAGGGAAGGGTAAGGTGCAGGGTACATTATCATCGGGAAACAGAAAAGCAGTAGAAGCAAGGAGACAATGATCGAAAAGTCTAGAAAGGAGAAGCCCAGGCCTTACCACCCCCTCTGTACCATAAATTAGAAGAACTCGTAGCAGGTCAGGAAAATCCACCGAGCTTCCTAATAGAATATAATATTAATCGAATACAGATATAATCTAAGTATGAGATATATGAACTAATATAATATAACCTCAGTATGAGTAGGAATATATTAGTATATATATGAGATATATATATATATATATATTATATATATATATATTATATTATATACTTATATATATATATATATATAATATATATATATCTTTCTTTCTTCTTTTTCTTTTCCCTCCCAGGAAGGATTCTTCATCCTGTCAGCCGCGCAAGCGTCTTTCTCCAGACATCCCCTAGCTTTGCCCACTATTCCTCTCTCTTTAGCACTCTTCATTTTTAGGTAGCTGACATCTTTCCAGAAAGTCCTCCGTCCACGACTCCGCCCATCTCTTCTTACGGTTTTTCCCCTTGGTCTTCTTGCCCTCTGGTGTCCACCCATCTTGTTGTCGGCACTTTCTGTCTGCTTCCATCCCCTCTCCAAGCAGTGTCCCCACCATCTCAATTCTCCCCACAATCCATCTTTCAGTAGTCATCTTCTTCACAACCTATATCCTTCTCAATTACTTCATTCCTTATCGGTCTCTCCTTACTCTTTCCAATGATATGTCTTAATACCCTCATCTCCGCCGCTTGTATTCTACTCTCCTCTCTTCCCGTTGTTGTCCATGTTTCCGCTCCGTACAGCAGCGTCGGAGTCAGTATACTGTTAAAAAATCACTTTTTTAACCTCTATTCCGATGTTTTTATCTTTCATCATGGGGTATACGGCTTTCATAACTAATCCATACTTTTCCATTCGTCGCGTAATCTCTCCTCCACTTCCTACCCTTCTGCTAAAACATCCTAAGAGATAATTGCAGGTATTTACCGCCTTCACCTCCTCCCCTCTCACCACCATCCTCATCCCCTCCTCATTTCCTCCGGTTATTGTTAATATCTCTGTCTTTTGTACGTTCATCTTCCTCCCTGCTTCCTCCAACTCCTCTGTAAACAACTCCACCACCTCTCGAATCCTCCTCTCTCTCGCTCCAACATGTCAGATCGTCTGCATATGCCATTATGTCCCCAGTAGTATGGTTACATAAACTGGCATTCGAGTCTTACCCCACCCTTAGATGGGGTAATACGAGCCATGTCAGTACAGGCATGTATTTTTTTTTAATACTCAGGTACCTTCCTGGGCTTTTTTTTTTTAAGCATTTTTCTTATATTTCAAGCACTTTTTAGCCTTTTTTTTCTTATATTTCAAGCACTTTTTAGCCTTTTTTCTATAGTTCAGGCACTTTTTAGCCTTTTTTAAATATATTTTTAGCGGCTTTTTATTACTCAGATACCTTCCTGGACCTTTTTAAAGCATTTTTCTTATATTTCAGGCACTTTTTACCCCATTTTTGCTATATTTAGACACTTTTTACCTTTTTTTTTTATATATATTTTTACGCATGTACGTTCATGGGTGTTTTTTTAGGATGACATCTTTTGTCATCCCCGTTTCTCACGTACCTTCCTGAGTCGATTTTTATGTAGATTTTTTTCGTGGATTTCCCCCCCTCCCCCTTAAGGCTTAAGGGGGAGGGGCGTTTCGGAGTTCACCAACGCGTTTTCGCTTAACCGCAAGGCCCCACCGAGCCGCACCGCACCGCGCCGAACCACGCAGCACCGCGCCGCACCGCACTGCACCACGCCGGACCGTTTTTTTTTCGCTGTTTCGCATCCTCGTTTTTTTCTATTACTCACCCACCTTCATGATCCTTTTTATTCCGAAATATTTCAGTTTATTTCACATAGGATCATGAATGTATTTTAATATCCACGAATGCATCCATAGACACATACACTCACCCTTATACACACACACAGACACACACACACCCTCATCATCCCAGTCCGTCCCTCCTACCCTGTACCATTCACCGTATCTCTATACCCATTCCATTCACCGTGACTGCTTTATCTGTCTGTGCTCTCCAAGGAGGTCTTCCCAATCCCCTATACCATAGTTTTCATTGAATCTATTTTCAAATTTGCCCTTTCACTATCTATATTATGCTATGTTTTTATACACTGTATATAATATATATATATATATATTATATAATTATATATATATAATATATATAATATATATATATATATATATATATATATATATATATAGTTAGCTCTGGTACTCTTCTGCTGGAAGGTTTCACAGGTATCCTGAACCCCTTGGGCCTTCTTTAAGGAATGGTCACCACATGTCATTTTATACTACTTAGCCATTGTATATGCACAGACGTTTGCGCATACATGTATATGCACATGCGCTCGCGTGCGCATAACATCTTCTATCTTCTGATGCGAATCATCCCCGCAAGGAATAACATTAAATTGCGGGAATTTAAAAAAAAGTGACTCTTCCAGGTTCACTACCAGAACTGGAACTCGACCGTAGCCTAAGGGAAGTGTATAGGATTTCAAGCAGATTGCGGCTCCGTCTGAATGCCATTTATACCTGAACCATTACTTTATATATAAAATATCTTTATAACATAGCATAAATTTGGAATTAGCTATTTCCATATTAAAATTTTAGAAAAAGCGCATCTCGATTTGCATCTTTATAGATATGCAATTTATTATATATATATATATATATATATATAATATAATATATATATATATTATTTATATATATGATATATTATATATATATATATATATATATATGTTATATATAAATATATATATATATATATTATATATATATACAACGAACAGATGAGTAAAATCGCTATCATCCATACACACACTCATACATATAAACATACTTACACACTCACACACACACACACCACACACACACACACCCGTTACGCTACTTATACACACAAACACAACACACCAGCTAGGCTAAACCTTTAACACACAATACACCCACAAAGAGACACTTACACTCACACCTACACCTACACACAACCCACACACACACATGCCTAGACACATACACCCGCCCTATATACACACACCCACCAGACCCGTCCCGCCACCCATCTGCACACACACACACACACACACACACACTATGACACTTATGCACACACGCACACCCGCTAGGCTATTTATACACACACACATACGCTAGGGCTTTTTATACACACATACACCTACCCATAGGCACTTACGCTCACACCTATGCCTACACACACAACACACATACCTAGACACATACATCCACCCTTGATACATATACCAGCCGTAGCTCACACCTCACACCTAACACACACCACACACATATATATATAATATATATAATATATATATATATATATATATATATATTTATATAGTATATATATATATTATATTATATATATATATATATATATATATATATATATATATTATACACCTTTTACTTTAAATAAAAATGGGAAATATATCCGGGAGTGATATCCAGAGGAGCGCGTTTGGGGGTAAAGCTCCATCAGCGACTAATTCACAATTGATGAGTCGAGTACTGAGGCCATGTAGTTACACTCTAAAACCAGGAAAAGCTGACCAATAACATTAAAAATTAGAAATCTATTTAAGAAGTTATAAAAAATATAAAAATGAAAAAAAAATGAGGAATGAGAAAGGAAGAAAAAAACCAGAGTGTCTGATATATAACCATTTTATTTTACTACATTTGTACGAAATTTTATTAAAACATTAACATTACATTACCTTAAAGCAGTAAATCAGTAAAATTAAACCAGGTGTTACCTTACACCTAGGGGGATTAGTATGCTTTTGTTTTCTGCTTTACTGTTTTAACTCATGTTTTACTGCGTTTAACTCATGTTTTACTGCTTTAACTTATATGTTTTACTGCTTTTAACTCATATGTTTTACTGCATTACATACGCTTAAAGCAGTGTAAATCAGTAAATCAATAGAGTGTTACCTAACACCCTAGGGGGATTAGTATGCTTTTGTTTACTGTTTTACTGTTTTAACCATTGTTTTACTGCTTAACTCATGTTTACTGCTTTAACTTATATTTTTACTGCTTTAACTCACATATTTATTAACATTACATACCTTAAAGCAGTAAATCAGTAAATCAATAGAGTATGTTACCTAGCAACAGGATTAGTATGCTTTGGTTTTACTGTTTTACTGCTTTAACTCATGATTTTACGCTTAACTCACATGTTTTTACTACTTTGAACTCATTATATATTAAACATTATGATTTTTTATTTTGTTTTAAACTTTTTATTATTTTATTATTCTTATTTTATTATTTTTATTTTATTATTATTTTATTATTTTTATTATACTTAGTGTCATACGTCAGGCTATTATTATTATTATTTAGAACACACAATCACTACCACACACACACACTAACACACATAACGATAATTTATTAAAACATTTTTTTAATTAAACACGTACATTTATATTACTCATTCAAATATAACTAAAATAATTTCAAGTTTCTTAAAACTTTCTATAATAAATCAATCATTATCTTTGAACAAAGAATTATTATTAACTGTTAATACTTTTGTTTATAACTTTTATAACTATCAAGTTTTAATAATTTTTACTAAAATTTTATTGAAATTTTATTTAAAAAACATATTATTTTACGTACCTTAAAAGCAATAAATCGTAAATTCAGTAATGGCGAGCCTCCTTGGACAGCTACCCCATTCTACACCAAGCATACTGTCCACGCTTTTGTTCTTTTTGACTTACTGCTTTATCATACATTCCTTCTAGAGCCATGTAAGTAAGATGATAAACAAATAACAAAAAAGTTCTTCTCTGTCTAACAATAAACATGATTCAAGTTTTTATTAAAATCATTCTAGGTGTTTATTTAAAAATAACAATTATTTACACTGCTATTATATATTATCTTAATTCGCTACAGATGTGCTAAACTAAATATGTCAAATTTTTAAATAATTTGGATTTTCTTATAATTATTTTATTATTCTATGTACATGACAATCCATCACGAAGAAAACACAAACACCCCACCCTTACAGATAACGAAACTGACCCTCTCTCTGTAAAATGTGTTGAAATAAATAACTTTAGGCCTAATTTAGGATAATCCTTTTGTATCCCGGGCGAATTAGGCCTTAAATTCCGAGGTCAAAATATATTTCAAAATGACCTTTTTCTGTAAAATGTGGTGCATAACTCGTTAGGCCTAAATTAGGTCTAATCTAGGATAAGCTTTTGTATCCCACGGCTGATTTAGCCTAATTACCAGGTCAAAGTCATCAGATAGAACAAGAATCCATTCGTTATTATTATTATTTTATAAATATACTTCAAACTGAAACATGCTGGATCCGTAAGATCCTTTAAGCAGGTAAGACGGAAATGTTTCTTACTTGTGATTGGTCGGAGTAATCCCTATCTCTATATGACCTCGTATATGTGATTGGTCGAGAAATATTTTATCGTCTTTTGAAAATTAACTTGTGTTCTTTAAACTTGTATTTGAGGCAGTGTGTTTTATTATTATCTTTTAGACCTAAACTCATTTTAAAATCATAGTCATTTTAGCTGTTAAGCGGTGGCACAAGTTATCTGATTTGTATTAAAAGTGTTTTATTTTTACTAAGTGTATATCATTATTTATAATAAATACTTACATTGAGGAATAATTATTAATTCACTAGTTCATAAGCTAATAATCACTAGATTTATAGTAGATCACGTGAAGCAAAACGCAAGAGCGCCCGCAAGCGCGGACCCGGTGCGAAACCGACGCATGAACCCGCCGGCTTAATATTACTACGCGGTCGCGAAATATATTTTCTTTATGATTACGCCGTTGTTAAAACTTTCATTACATCATTTTTGGTATTTCAAATATACCGTTTCCTATATTATGAATCGTTCATTTTATTTCTTACTTGAACATTTTTTAATTTTATTTATAGAAAATACCATTTCACTGGTAAAGTTTCTTGAAAAACATTTAGTTTTGAAAAGAACATTTTGTTTTGTAGAAAAGCAGTTTTGTTTTATTTATCCTAAAGTTATAATTCCTTGAGGGAAATAGAACAAATACTCCGGCTGTGACGTAGGCCATGTTCCTCTTTGTGGTATGCCTTTAAGATCTTATTACTTTAAGAAATGTAAAACAAGTTTTATATGCCTTAAAGTTACACCTATATACGACGTAGAGTTAATGTATAGAGGTTATCCCATTCCCTCCCTTTTCAAGGTATGTCTTTACGGTTTTAATCTTCTCTATGTATAAGTTATGAAAAAAGTTGTTTAATCTAAAATATTATTACATAATTACTATATTAATTAATTAAATACACAATGTGTGTACATGCATAATAAAATCCACCTCATTTTACAAACCGTAATTTCTCTTTATGGATTTCCAGTATTGATTTCATTTCATTATACTTCAAGATTACATCGAAGTATTGTAAGTTCATACCTCTTCTATATCAGATGTTGTATGCATTCGGCAACAACAAACCGTAATTTCTCCCTTGGTTTGTAATAAACACTGATTTACCAGGACTTTAAATAAACTAATGCGCTTGAAACACATGTTATATGGTTCATAAAATATACCTTGATACAGTTACACAAAAATAATTATAAACATACTGAATTGGGACGGTGTCCAAAAGATATCATCCTTTAGGATGTATGCCCTACCACTTTTAAAAATACAACGCTCCATATTTTCGCGACCGCGTAGTAATATTCACGCCGGCCGGGTTCATGCGCGGTTCCGACCGGGTCACGCTTGCGGGCGCTCTTGCGTTTTGCTTCCCGTGATCTACTATAAATCTAGTGAATTATTATTATCTACTCTGTGAATTTTAATAATTATTCCTGAATGTAAGTATTTATTATAAATGATATACACTTAGTAAAAATAAAAACACTTTTTAATACAAATCAGATAAATTGTGCACCGCTTAACAGTTTAAAATGACTATGCATTTTAAAATGAGTTTGGGTCTAAAAGATAAAAAAACACACTGCTCAATTACAAGTTTAAAGAACAAAGTAATTTTCAAAAGACGATAAAAAAAATCTCGAACCAAAAAAAAAAAAAAAAAAAAATTCACATACGAGGTCATATAGAGATAAGGATTACTCCGACCAATCACAAGTAAGGAAAACATTTCCGTTTTACCTGCTTAAAGAATCTTACCGATCCAGCATGTTCAAGTTTGAAAAATATTTATAATAAAAGTATGTTAATAACGTAGTTTATTCTTGTCTCTCAGCTGAATTACCTTTTGACCTGGATTAGGCCTTAGAATCAGCATGGGATACAAAAATGCTTATCCTAAATTTAGGACCTAAATTAGCGTGCCTAATCTATGTATTGCACTCTCATATTTTACAGAAATATCAGTTTTTGAGAATATATGTTGACCTGGAATAGGGCCTAAAATCGCCCCTGAGTGATACAAAAAGATGATATCCTAAATTTAGCCAAAGGTAATTATTTCAACCATTTACAATAGGGGAGGCAGTTATCGTATCTGTTAAGGATCGGGTTGTGCTTGCTCGTGAGGTATTGTCAATTACATAGATTAATAAATAATAATTATTAAATGAAAAATCCGAATTATTTAAAAATTTTATATATATATAATATCGATGCGAAGAATATAAGACTGGTTTAAGTGATAATTGTTATTTTTAAATAAAAACTTAGAATGATTTTAATAAAATACATGTTATGTTAGAAGAGAAGAACTTTTTTGTTATTTATACTTATTACATGGCTTAAAGATGAAAATGTGTAAAGCAGTTAAGTCAAAGAACAAAACGTGGGCATGCTTGGTGAGAGGTGTGCTGCTAGGGGCTCGCCTTACGATTTACTGATTTATTCTTTAAGGTACGTAAAATATATGTTTTTAATAAAATTTCATAAAATTTTAGTAAAAATTATTTTAAAACTTGATAGTTATAAAATTTATAAACAAAAAGTATTAACAGTTAATAATAAATTCTTTGTTCAAAGATAATGATTGATTTATTATAGAAGTTTTAAGAAACTTTGAAATTATTTTAGTTATATTTGAATGAGTAAATATAATGTACGGTTTTAATTAAAACATAAAATGTTTAATAAATTATACGTTATGTGTGTTAGTGTGTTATGTGTGTTTGTGTGTGTGTGTGTGTTGTTCTAAATAATAATAACAATAGGCATGACGTAAATAACACTAAGTATAATAAAAATAATAAAAATAATAATAAAATAAAATAATAAAAATAAGAATAATAAAATAAATAAAAAGTATTAAAACAAAATAAAAAACATAATGTTAATAAATATATGAGTTAAAGTAGTAAAACATGTGAGTTAAAGCAGTAAAACATGAGTTTTAAAGCAGTAAAACAGTTAACAACAAAAGCATTTATGGTGACAGGAAGGTAGATGGATGGTATTTGATTTACTGATTTACTGCTTTAAGGTATGTAATGTTAATAAATATGTGAGTTAAAGCAGTAAAACATATAAGTTAAAGCAGTAAAACATGAGTTAAAGCAGTAAAACATGAGTTAAAACAGTAAAGCAGTAAAACAAAAGCATACTAAATCCCCCTAGGTGTTAGGTAACACCTCTATTGATTTACTGCTCTGGTATGTAATGTTAATAAATATGTGAGTTAAAGCAGTAAAACATATAAGTTAAAGCAGAAAAAACATGAGTTAAAAGCAGAATAAAACATGAGTTAAAACAGTAAAGCAGTAAAACAAAAGCATTACTAATCCCCCCCCCCCTAGGTGTTAGGTAACACCTTATTGATTTACTGATTTACTGCTTTAAGGTATGTAATGTTAATGTTTTAATAAAATTTCGTACAATAGTAAAATAAAAAATAAAATGTTTATATATCAGACCCTCTGGTTTTTTTCCTTTCTCATGTCCTCATTCTTTTTCATTATTTATATTGTTATAACTTCTTAAATAGATTTCTAAATTTTTAATGTTATTGCTCAGTTTTTCCTGGTTTTAGAGTGTAACTACATGGCCTCAGTACTCGACTCATCAATTGTGAATTAGTTCGCTGAGTTGGAGCTTTACCCCAAAACGCTCCTCTGGATACCGTTCCCTGATGATAACATGACTCATTTTTATTTTTAATAAAAGTTGTATATATAATATTATATATTATATATATATAATATATATATATATATATAATATATATATATATATATATTATATATATATATAATATATATATATATATATATATATTGGTGTGTGTGTAGGTGTAGGTGTAGGTGTGAGCTCGGCTGTAATATTTATCAAGGGTGGATGTATGTGTCTAGGTATGTGTGTTTGTGTGTGGTAGGCATAGGTGTGAGCGCAAGTGCCTATTGGTTAGGTGTATGTGTGTATAAAAAGCCTAGCGTATTGTGTGTTGTATAAAATAGCCTAAGCGGTTGTGTGGGTGTGTGCATAAGTGTCATAGTGTGTGTGTGTGTGTGTGTGCAGGATGGTGGCGGGACGGGGCTGGTGGGTGTGTGCATTATCGGCGGGTGTTATGTGTCTAGGCATGTGTGTGTTGTGTGTATGTCTGTGTGTAGGTGTAGTGTGGAGTGTAAGTGTCTCTTTGTTGGGTGGTATGTGTGTGTGTATAAGTAGCCTAGCGGGCTGTGTGTGTGTGTGTGTGTGTGTATGTAGCGTAACGGGTGTGTGTGTGTTTTGTGTGTGTGTGTTCGTGAGTGTGTAAGTATGTTTATTGTATGAGTGTTGTGTATGGTGATAGCGATTTTACTCTCTCTTTCTCTCGTTGTATATATATATATATATATACATATATATATATAGTATTATATAATATATATTATAATTATATTATATATATATATATATATATATATATATATATATATATATATATATATATATATATTATATATATATAAAAAAAAAAATGAGATGCGCTTTTTTATAAATTTTTAATATGGAATAGCTAATTCCAAAATTTTTGCTATGCATAAGATCTTTTTATATATAAGTAACAATTGTTCAGGTATAAATGGGCATTCAGACGGAGCCCAATCTGTTAAGTCCTATACACTTCCTTAAGAGGCTACGGGTCGAGTTCCAGTTCTGTCAGTGACCTGGAGAGTCACTTTTTTAAATTCCCGCAATTTAATGTTATTCCTTGCGGATGGGATGATTCGCATCAGAAGATAGAAGATGTTATGCGCAAGCGCATGTGCATATACATGTATGCGCAAACGTCTGTGCATATACAATGGCTAAGTAGTATAAAATGACATGTGGTGACCATTCCTTAAAGAGGGCCCAAGGGGTTCAGGATACCCCTGTGAACCTTCCAGAAGAGTACGAAGAGCGACTATTATATAGTATATATATATATATATATATATAGATATATTATAATATCATATATATATAATTATATATATAATATATATAATATATATATTATATATATATTACGCGTGTATAAAAAACATAGCATATATAGATAGTGGAAAGGCAAAATTTGAAAATAGATTCAATGAAAACTATGGTATAGGGGATTGGGAAGACCTCCTTGGAGAGCACAGACAGATAAAGCAGTCACGGTGAATGGAATGGGTATAGAGATACGGTGAATGGTACAGGGTAGGAGGGACGGACTGGGATGATGAGGGTGTGTGTGTGTCTGTGTGTGTGTATAAGGGTGAGTGTATGTGTCTATGGATGCATTCGTGGATATTAAAATACATTCATGATCCTATGTGAAATAAACTGAAATATTTCGGAATAAAAAGGATCATGAAAGTAGATGAGTTATAGAAAAAAACGAGGATGCGAAACAGCGAAAAAAAACTATCCAGCGTGGTGCAGTGTGGTGCGGCGCGGTTCGGTGCGGCTCGGTGGGGCCTTGCGGTTAAGCGAAAACGCGTTGGTGAACTCCGAAACGCCCCCCCTTAAGCCTTAAGGGGGAGGGGGAAATCCGCGAAAAATAAATAAAATAAATAAAAAAATAAAAAAAAATAAAAAAAAAAATAAAAAAATAAAAAAAAACACTAAAAACCACCCATGAAAGTAGCTGAGTATTAAAAAAATATATATAAAAAAAAAAGGGTAAAAAGTGTCTAAATATAGCAAAAATGGGGTAAAAAGTGCCTGAAATATAAGAAAAATGCTTTAAAAAGGTCCAGGAAGGTATCTGAGTAATAAAAAGTCGCTAAAAATATATTAAAAAAAAGGCTAAATATAGAAAAAAAGGCTAAAAAGTGCTTGAAATATAAGAAAAAAGGCTAAAAAGTGCTTGAAATATAAGAAAAATGCTTAAAAAAAGTCCAGGAAGGTACCTGAGTATTAAAAAAATACATGCCTGTACTGACATGGCTCGTATTACCCCATCTAAGGGTGGGGTAAGACTCGAATGCCAGTTTATGTAACCATACTACTGTCCCCTTCAAATTCTCCCAGTCTCTCCCTCACTTTCCTTATCACCACGTCTAAATATAATATAAACAGCAGTGGAGATAAAACACTCCCCTGCTTCACTCCTGTTTTCACCTCAAACCATCTATCGTTCTCGCACTCAGTTCTAACATTACAACTGCATTTCTCATACATACTTTCTATTGCCTTCTTTAATCTACCCCTCACTCCATAATTCCTCTCCATAGCTTTTTCCTTGGCACCGAATCAAATGCCTTTTGCAGGTCGATGAACGCTACAAAGAATCTCTTGCCATATTCCAGCATCTTCTCCGAAACCATTCTTAGTGTGAATAAGAGGTCCGTCGTTCCTCTTCCTCTCTATACCCGTACTGTTCTTCTCCGAGTCTCGGCTCTACTCTACCTTCTCTCTCAGCCTCCTCTCCAATATTCTTTCGTATATTTTTCGCCAGATGGTCCATCAGTGAAAGCCTTCTATAATTATTACAGCTTCCTGCATCTCCTTTACCTTTATATATCGGTATTATTTATTGCTTTGCCCAACCTTTCCGGCACCTTTTCCTTCTCTCAAACACTTGTTCATCAAAGTGATGATTCTCCCTCTCAGCTCCTTTCCTCCCTCCACCACCAACTCCCCAGCCACTCCATCCTTCTCCTGGCTTTACCTTCTTCATCCTTTTTATAGCCTCCTCATATTCTTCTACCGTTATTTCTCCTCCTCCTCCTCCTCTTCCTCCTCCCTCGTCTGATCTACAGCTTCTTCCTCTTGTTCTCTGTATTCTACATTAGGCAGATCTCGTAGTATTCGTCATCTATCATTTGTCTTTCTTCCGGTCTCCAGAATCTCCCGTTTCTATCTTTTAATTTCTAGTTACGTTTTTGTTTTCGTATACGCCCTCGGCCATCTAAATATCGTTTTCTATTCCCTTCGCCCACATCTCTCGTTATTTCTCCTGCCATTTTCTCCGTCTCCATCTTTCTTACCCTCCTCTTTATTCTCTCTGCCTCATTCCTTGCCTGTACATATTCCTCCCTTGATGCCGCTGTTCTTCTTTTCAGCCACTTCCTCATTTTCCCCTGTTTTTACCTTAATTGCTTTTTTCACTTCTTCGTTCCACCATGGTGTATGTCTCTTCCTAGTACCTCCTACCCATCTTTTACCAAGAGTTTTTTCTGCCACTTCCTTAATGACATCCTGCAAGTCTTCGTTTTCTTCTCCATTCCTTAGGGTTTCCTGCATTTCCCGTTCATAATTTTGTCTCGTTTCTTGTTCTTCCAACTTCTCCACTCTGATCACTGCCCTCTTCTGCTCATTTACTCCTCCCTGCCCTCTTATCTTCATGTCCGCCGCCACCACCAGTCTATGATCCGCATCCAAGGACACTCCCGGGATCACCTTTACATTCTTAACCATCCTTTTATCGGAGACTATCATGTAGTCTATCACCGATTTTTGATCGAATTGTTGCGTTACCTGATTCCATCTATACCTCGTAAAGATGTGAGACTCTCTGTGCTTGAAAAACGTGTTCATTATTTTTAGGTCGTTTCTCAACACAAAAAATCAATCAACGCCTCTCCTTCCTGTTTTCTTGTATCCTCTCCAAATGGTCCCAATACTCTCTCCATTCTCTCTCTTCTCTTTCCTACTCTAGCGTTGAAATCTCCCATCAACAAGCACCTCTCCCCCTCCTCCTCCACCCCCACCTCTTCCTCCATCAATTCCATAAATCTAGTTTTTTCCTCCTCTGAGTGCCCCTGTTGTGGTGCATATATCTGGTATATTCTATATTTTATCCGGCCTATCTTTAATACGCACATCATCAACCTCTCATTTATAATTTTTACTTTCTGTATACATGGTGACAGTCTTGGTCCCACTATAATTCCGACACCATGCTTTCTTATTCTTCTCTACCCCACTATACATCAGGAACAAATCCTTCTTCCCATTTCTTTTACCTCCTTCACACCCCCTCATCTCATCTTTGACATCTCCAACATATTTATCTTCCTCTCCTTCATGATATCTATTATCTCCTCCTCTTTATCTCCATAGGTACCCACATTTATCGTGGCACACCTATATTCTTAAAAGTGTTTTCCTGATCATTCCGTAAATCTCGCCGAAGTCGTCGTCTAAAGTTCTGTCCGGCTTCCGAGGCTCGCGCTTGAGTTCTGCAAGCAGTTTATTTCGGGAAGTGACTTGCTAGGCCTATCCTGCTTAGCAATAGCTCCTTTAGCCGAGGACACCACTGGTGTCCTCGTTGCCCGGGGTGCACGACGGGGACGCGGAGTTGGCCTTTGACAACCCCTATATATTATATATATATTATATATTTATATTTTATATCATTATATATATATATATATATATATATATATATATATATATATATATATATATATAGAGGGAGAGTACACGCATACTCGAAGCGATGAAATTACCTCCCATTTTTAATGGTGCGTCTTTCTCTTTTGCGTTCATATTCTTTACACACTCATCCTCCAGGCAACATATTAATAACCACCATTTATCCACATATCATATACACATGATTAAAGTACACACCCCACTTCTAGATAACACCTTACAGACATCCCTACTACTCATATCCCTGTGTGCGGGGGAGAAAGAATTGCCCACATCGTATGTCCTGCGTGTCGTAGAAGTCGACTAAGGGGCGGTGGTAGTGGGTTGGTCCCACTACCACTATCTCTTGCTAGAATGCTGATGCATGAAAACTCGGAAAAACGAAATTAAACGGACGCCTTCTAATTTTCGGCGAAATTGTATGAATCGTTTATTGGTTACATGGAATGTCAGAGGATAAATGTTGAGGAGAAGAGGGAGAGAGGTGAGGATGTAGTTTAGGAAAGGGCAAATTTGATTTGCTCGCTGGTGACTGAAACAAGATGAAAGGAAAAGGTTGGAAATTGAGTGGGGGTGGTGTGAAATGTGTGCGTGTTGGTGTGGAAGAGAATGAGAGAAGGGAGAGAAGGAGTTGCAAATTTGATGAGTGACCTGTGGTACAAAGCTATAGTAGACTTTGTGTGTGTGAGTCGTAGAATTCTATTGGTTAAAATTTAAGTTTGAAAAGTCAAGGTATGTGTGGTTGTGAGTATGGTCCATCTGAAGGAAACGTTGAAGAGAGTACCGATTTTGGATAATCTGAATTGATTGGCTCTGGATGGGGTTAAGTGGAGCTCAGATTGTAGTGTTGGGGGACCTGTAATGGTTGGAGGTTGATCAAAAAAGGGATGGTATAACAGGCGGTTTTGGTGGCGGGAGAAAATGAAGAATGGTAGGAAGGCTGTATTGATTTCTGGAAGAGAAGGTATGTGTTAAGTAATACTTTCTTTAAACAAAAGTATACATAAGTATAACTGGAGTTGGTGTAGGTAGAGATGTATAAAGGGAAAAGTATGATTGATTTTGTGTTGCTGAAGAAGGAGATTGTTGAAATATGTGTGATGTTAAATCAGTGAGGGGTTTAGGAATGGGGTTATGGATTCATTATATTGTTTATGTAAAATTAAGTTAGTGGGGGCTTGATGGAGAGGAAGGTATACGGGAAAGGAAGTAGGTAAAATAAGAGTGAGAAAGTTAAGTGAACAAGACAAAAAGGATAAGTATGTATAAGAGCGCCGCTAGTAAATCGGTGAATGTGAACGAGTTGATACTGAACAAATCTGGGGGGCAAATGAAGGAAACAATTTGTTAGTAGTGCAAAGGAAGTGTGTGGATGTGCGTAAAGTAGGAAGTAAGAATGTTAAACAGCGCAATGGTGGAATGAAGAGGTGATGAAAGCGGTTAAAGCTAAAAAAGAAGCGTGGTTAAATGTACTAAAGCAAATGTGAAAGTTTCAAAAGAAAGATGCTTGGAATTATATAAGGAGGAAAAAAGGAAATACTAAAAATTTGCATACGTAGGAGAAAAAAGAGGGTAAATGAACAGTTTTGGAAGGAGGATGAATGGAGGACAGTACAAGGGAATAGGAAAGCTCTTCTGGAAGGAAGCGCGAAAGGTTAAGAATGAGATAAGGGGAATCTGCTTAGAATAATGAATAGGGATGGTGCTTTTGTAACTGATGAAATGGATGTGAGGGGAGTGTGGAAAGGAACACTTTCGAAAATCTGCATAAAATATAAACAGTAATGATGAGGTGTTAGGGAATGTGTGTGGTGTTTGATGGTGCAAGAAGGGAATAGGTATTTTGGGGATGAGGGTTATTAGTAAGGAGGAGGTAATGGTAGAGTGAGAGTTGAAGAATGGAAAATCTGCAGGTATAGATGAAATTACGGAGGCAAGATGATCAAGAAGGGAGGCGAGATGGTGATTGATTGATTGGAAGTTGTGTAATAAAAGCGTTTATGGAGGGTATAGTTCCAAGGGATTGGAGAGAGCGGTAATAGTACCCATATATAAGGGTAAGGAGAAAAGTGGGAACTGTAGAAATTATTAGGGGAATAAGTTTATGAGTGTTGTAGGGAAGGGTATATGCTGGTATTTATGGTCGAAAGAAGTGCGTCAAGTTGACTGAGGGACTTTGAATGGTAAGAACAAGGTGCGTTTAGGAGTGGAGAGGATGTGGATAAATTCTTTACATTGAAACAATGATTGAGGAAAATGAGGAGAAGAAACCGAAGACACCAGAGAGGAAGTATTGGATTTACCAAACAGGGTATGATAAAGTTAATAGGGAAGCTTTATGAAGTATTAGTATATATTGGTGTTGGTGGTAGGCTTCTTGAATGGAATTCAAAAGTATGTATGACGATAGTGAAGCGTGTGTAAGATAAATAGAGTCGAAAGTATTGGGTTTAGGATTATAGCGGAGTGAGACAGGGTTGTTTATGTCTCCTTGGTTATTCAAATTTGGAATATGGATGGGTTATGAAAGAATTCGAGATGGGGATGGCAGAAATGGTGTTAGAATGAGGGAAATGGAGATGAGTGGAGGGTGTTGCCCTACCTATTTATATGCGGATGATTTAGGTTCTTGTGGCGCGAATCTGAAGAGAGTTTGGAGGATTCGGTAGAGAATTTGGCAGGGTGTGTAAAAGGAGGGGTTTGAAAGTAACGTAGATAAGAGTAAGGTTATGTTGTGAGTGAGGACAGTCCTCAGTGTGAAGTTATGTTAGATGTGAGCAGCTCGAACAAGTGTCTGAGTTTAAATTTTAGGGTATGTGTTGATGAGATGGGAACGGATGATGGCAGAGTTAGTAGGAAAGTTGTGAATGGCAGGAGGTGGCTGGTGCATTAAATCTTTTGTGAATGTAAAGGGACTAAGTCTTGAGTGGCCTAGGGTCTTACATGAGGGTATGTTGTACCTGTGTTATGTATGTAGTGAGACTATGGTCTGGGGTAAGAAGAAGTATAGATCTTAAAGTTCAATGTGTTTTCAGATAGACAAATCTTAGGCATGCTTAGGTGTTGAGAAGAATTAATAAAATGGAGGAATGAACGCATTAGAGAATGTGTGGTGTGGAGAAAGGGGTAATGAGAGAATAAATGAAGTATGTTGAGATGGTTTGTCATGTGGAAAGTATGAATGATAGTCGGTTTTAGCGAATGTATAGTGGCGAGTGTGTTGGAACCGACCGGCTGGGA
>JABUQX010059992.1:22500-24632 GCA_015478945.1 Trachelipus rathkii | reverse complement strand
TATATATATATATATATATATAAATATATATATATATATATATATATATATATATATATATATATATATATATATATATATATATATATATATATATATATATATATAAATATATATATATATATATATATATATATATATATATATATATATATATATATATATATATAGTTATCAAGGATTTGTTCCATCGGGCATCCTTTCTATGCAATATGGAACGTGAATTACACATTAAACTCCATCGCTTGCCTCCCTTTGGGAGGATTCTCTCAAATACAATGTCGCCTTTTATTCGAATCTGCACCTAAAATGAGGCTGAATATTTTAATCTGCCTCCGCTTATTTCGCTAGTGTTTATTTTGGCCTTTGTATTTAATAATGTTACAAAACGTCATTCACTATATTTTTCTAAATTTTTAGGTATATTTTGAAGATAATTCGAAAAATATTTCATTCTTTTATGTAAATGATGTTATGAGTATGTTACTGTATGTATTATCGAAGTAAGGTGAGTAAGAGTATATATATATATATATATATATATATATATATATATATATATATATATATATATATATATATATATATATATATATATATATATATATATATATATATATATATATATATATAATTACATTTATTTTCATTGATATATTTTATCAACTTAATTATTATATTTATCTGGCTATATCTTATATCTTTTTGAAACGTCGATCCTAGGTCTCTCTCTCTCTCTCTCTCTCTCTCTCTCTCTCTCTCTCTCTCTCTCTCTCTCTGTATTTCTTTAACTCTTGAAAAGAGAAAATAATTTTAGTTCAACATGAATTAATTAAAAAAAAATTTAATTAACTTTCCATAAGAATGCTTGTAATTCATATATATTTAAATGAATATTTTTCTTCTTTATATATATATATATATATATATATATATATATATATATATATATATATATATATATATATATATATATATATATATATATATATATATATATATATATATATATATATATATATATATATATATATATATAGTATTTTAGGTGTTTTGTTTAGGGGGATGATTAAGTTATTTAAGGTTACTTGTAGATGTTGGGATGACTGGTGTCTGCCTGTCGTGATCAAGGTTATGGATGATTTCGGCAGAGGCCGACATTCTGTTTGAAGATAACTAAGTTTCTAGGTGATTTAGGTAATTCTGAGAGTAGGTACTGAGGAGTCGGATATGATAAAGGTTATGACATCTGCATAGGTTATTAGTTTTGAATTGGGAGCTTAGGGAGTAGGAATATCAGCTGTAAAGAAGTTAAACAGGAATGGAGATAGGATGGCTCCCTGTGGGACTCCATTTCTTAGTTTTACAGTTTTAGAGATTTGATATTTGCTGGATACCTGAACTGTGGGTCCAGATATAAAATAATTTGGTCATTTTTTTTATTGTTATGGAATGGTGAATTCAGAATTTTTTGAATGAGTATGTGTCTAGCTACAGTGTCAAATTCTTTGCTAATGTCAACAGCCGGTAGTATTGTTTTGTGGAATGAGGTTCTGTTTAGCCCGTTTACGATGTTTTGTGTGATATTTGTTAGGGCTGCTGAGGTAGAATGGGATTTTTTAAAGCCATGTTGGTGATTAGGGTAGGGAAAATTGGTTATTATTTTGGTGAGTATGATCTTCATCAGTAGTTTGCACAAGGAGGAGAGGAGGGATGTGGGTCGGTATGAAAAAGGGAAAAAGGGAGGTGGGGATCTACTCTGGGTTTTAATTTGGGTATTATAATTGCTTTTTTTCAGTATGGAGGGATATAGTTTAAAGACCAGGACTGGTTGAAGATATTTGCAATTAAGGATATAGAGGTGTGTTATGCGAAGGTTATAGATTTTGTCAGGGACAAAGGCTGGGGAGTTTTTAAAGGTTTGATAAGTATAGTTATTTCTTTTTGTAGAAAATGGGACAATTTTCTAATTGCGTTTTTTTGAGTTTGTGTATTATTTTTCTATTATTTGCGTAGGTTGGTTTGTTGGAGATATTGAAATAGTATTGTGCAAGGATATTGCAGTTATGTTTGGGGAAAGAGAGGGAAATATTTTGTTCTCTTAAAGCTTCGTTTGTGGGTGGAGAATTGTT
>JABUQX010059992.1:0-12500 GCA_015478945.1 Trachelipus rathkii | reverse complement strand
AGGTTTATAGTAGATTAGTATTTTATTTGGGTATTCGTAGTTGCATCCGAGTAATGTGTTAATTCTTCGTGTTTATCTGATAGGAAGTTATTTGTGGTTGTATCTCAGGCTATAGTGTGAGGGGGTGCTATTAGAGGTCTTCCTCCTGGGATGTAGGTGTAATGTTGTTTGTAGTGTGTTAGTAGGGCTTATAGTTGTGGTTGGGTGTAAATGTGGACAGATATTGAAGTGGATGGGGTATCGGATGATGTTGTGATGTGTATTGGCGTTGTGAAGGAGATTTTGATTAAGGAGTCGTAAATGAGTTGTGATGTTTAGAGTGATGGTGTCTATTTGAAGGTTTGATGGTGTTAAGGTTGTTTTAGTGAGTCTTAGGATAGGTTGTTTGGTTGGAATAATTGTAATTTGTATGTGTGTTGATTCTGAATGACCGTTCTAGATTAAATTAGTTCATTAACCAGATAATAATGAGAGGTTCTGGCTATTTGTGATGAGCTGAGTCTTTCTTGGTATTAGAGCTATCTGATAGTGCTAGGTTTTGATATTATGTTTATAGAGGAAGCTGGAAATTTCGACTGTTTGTGATCAATGCATGTTATGGGTTAATTTGGAGATTTTTATCATTTGTGATTTTTATTGTTTTATAGTTTTGGATGTGTGGAGGGTATATGGGGTGTTATCTATTTCACACAACACACACACTACGACACACACACTACACTACACTATTCTAGTTGTTTATTGATTAGGTATTTATGTTATTGGTTATTGTTGTATTTTGTATATTATATATTTAGTTATTATGATTTGGTTTTTAGTGTTTGATGTGTTTTTATAGTGTTATGATGTTATTATAGTAATTTTTAGTGTGTTATATATGTATTTATTAGGGTTGTACTGTATATTATATAGTGTATTAGGTAGTTGTAGTTATATATTATATTATATGATATTTACAATCTGTGTAATTTTTCAGTTTTGTGTTAAAAAATAAATTCATATAGTAGAGTCTTCAATGCTATTTTGTATTTTTTATTTAAAGTGTTTAGTAGTGGCATTATATTATATATGTATAATATTTCTTTGTTTTATATTATAGTTTTGTTATGTTTTAATTATATTGGTTATTATTATTTATGTTATATGTAGTATGTATTTATGATTTTTATATTTATTTTTTGAGTAATGATTTTGTATTGTTGAGGTAGGTGTGGTTTATGGCTGGGGTGGTTTATTAGGTTTGTTTTTGTGTTGTCTGTGTTTTATGGGTCTTGGTAGGTGTAGGTGGGTATAGTGGGTTATTGATATAGTGATGACTATTAGGTAGTTAGGGGTGTGTAATGATGGTTAGTTGGGTTACGAGTAGTGTAGGGGGTGATGTATTTATATATTTGGTAGTAGTTTTATTAGTGTAGTGAGGGGGTAGGTATCTGTGTGGTAGGTAGGGGTAGTGCAGTTATACTATATTGAGTGAGTGAGAGTGAGAAAGTGTGTGATGAAAAAATGGAGATTGGCGCTGAAGAGAAGTATTTAATGTGATGTAGAAGTAGATAAAACGTATATGTATGGAGCGTGCGTGTGCGTAGGTTTGAGTAGTGTGTAGGATGAGGGAGACAATGTGGTCTTCTGGACCAACAAATTTGCGCTGATAGAGCAGAATTGTTGCGCTTGATTTTTTTTATTGATATAGATACCGTAAGAAGTTGCTCTGTGTATACAGGCGTGTGTGTCTAGTTTTTTAAGTCTTCAATCGCAGAGTTGGTATGGGACTGTGATTTTGGTGGGGTTGCGATTTAATAGAGAGAGAAAGTTATACATAATATGTGGGGTTTGGATCTTGTAGCTGGGTCTGATGGTCGTGGCGGAATCCCGAGAGTTAGATCTTTGATATATATATTCGTGTGATATTCTCGGTAATTGTGCTTTCTAATTCGTAATGCTTCTTAATGTTGGTTTTTCTTTGTTTTTATATATCGTCTTCGGGTGATTGAGGGGTTGGGAATTTGCGTTTGCGGGTGTTTTTAGTGTAGTAGGCCGTATTTATTTGTTGTGATTTGTCTAGAGATTGTGTTTTCAGTTGGCTGTTAGTCATTGATTATGGACTATGGAACAACTTGGTGTATGTGTCTCTGTCCGGATATTGGAGCCTTGTTTTGCGGCTGCTCCTTCTCCCTTCTACTGGTTATGTGAGCCTGAGGAGATGTATGTTTTCTGTGCCAATTGGAGTGTGGGTGAGTGATGGTGTACGTGGGGGTATTTAGTTTTTACGTACGGTTATGAGTGAGTTGACGGTGTTTTGTCTTTCGACTCGGGGTCGCGAGCAATGATCTTTGTTCCTTGATTTGACTTATGCTGTCGTGTGTGATGTCTGTTATTCTTGACAGGTTCAGCTGTCTTGAGTGAGATTTGTGTATAGTTCTGAGATTGATTAGTTGTGTGATGCTAACTCTGGTCTAGTAGTATGTTATGTTCGCCTTAACTGTGTAGATAGATGTCGTTTCTCCTGTGCGTGTCAGAGAGCTGGATTATACTAACTTGATTCTTTGTGTTGTCTTTTGAGAGTGGTAGGTGGATGTGGTTACGCCGTGTGTGTGAGGTGATTGCAGAAGGTGAAGGTCTCGTCGTGGTCATGTATGGCTGTGAAGAGTGCGTCATCCATGCCCTTCTGAAGTATTGTTCTCAAAGAAATAGTGCTTATTATTACGTGTGACGTATTTTTATTCTTATATGATTAGTGTGTAGATAGCGTTCTTTGGTTGCCTGTCCATATGAAATTTTTAAGTTAAGGTGTCTTATTTAGTGCTTTGTTAGAGAATGCGTGTTAATAGTGTACTTTTCGCGTGCTGTGGTGTAAGCGTGGGACTGTTTAGCGTTTTCTTAGGCATGTAGTGGGTGTGGGTATTAGGTGTCCTCACTATCCTGTTATATCTAGTACTTTTTGAGTACTGCGGTAAATTGAGTGTTTAATCTGTGCTGTAGTTGGTTAGTTATTTGATGTATAAAAAAGATTTTACTTGCTTTTGTGCATCCGTGGGATGTGTACTGTAGCCTTTTCTTATTGTTATCATTAGAGTGCGTTTTGCGACTAGGTCGTGGTTTGAGGAACTGGACCTGCAACACTCTAAGACCTTGTGTGTGCTCCGTGTTCAGGTAGAGCTTTTGTCTTGTTAACTGTTTCGGTTGCTAGGTTCTGTTTAGCTTGTTTCGGTCCTAGTTTGTCTAGTGAAGTGTGTTATCGAAGACATATATTAGCAGTATATCTGTATAAAGAAGTTTATTATGAAGAGAAGATAATATTGTGAGATGGAGTCTTTTAGGTACTAGCAATGTATCACAAGTGTATGTCAACATATTAACATATATTTAATGTTAGTATAAGAAATGCATGAAATTTTTAACGATTTCTGTTTGTTAATGCGTCGGTTTTGTGTTCTCTGAATAATTTGTTACTTATATTGGTTTTTTTTTTTGTTTTTTGTTGTTGTTTGTATTAGTATGTTTTGAGTGTTAGTTGTGTGGTAGTTATATAGTAGTATATACTAGTGAGTGTGGGTATATGTATAATAGTGGTGGTATTTTATAGGTACATAGTAGTAGTATATATTATGTTATATGATAGTGTTATGTATTATATTGATATATTAGTGAATATTTAGATCAAATTATTGTAAGATTGTTTTATTCTGTAATGCAGCTTGGCTTAGACTGTAGTTTTTTGGTTGATGTTACTGTATTTTGGTTAGCAGAGAGTGTTGTGGTCCAATCGCCCACTCGTTTTGAATTTTATCAGATTTTTTGTTATTTCCTCTTAACATTGGGATTTTCCTTTGTTTTACCGATTCCCAATTTTATTAATTGTCTACGTATTTGTATGTCTCAAGAATTGGTGTTTTTTACGCCTTTTAGAGCTTATATAAGCTTGTTGTGACTTTCGTACATGGATTATTGGAGTGCAAAGTGGATGGGGGGCGAGTGAGTCTGAGAGTCCGCGTGAGTGTCGCGGAAGAGTTGGTGATATGATGTTGTGATCCAGATCCATTTCCACCAGGCCCCTCTGGCTTTTTCAAAGTTGTTTATGGAAGAGATATGTTGAGGAGGTGTTTCATTACTGTTGTCCGTACGATGCCGTGTTCCGATAGATGATTTCCTTCTTCAAATTGTATAGACTCTCACTTCGTTATCAGGAATTATTTTACGTTTGATTGAATACACCATAGGTATGAGTGTGTATGTCTTGTTCCTATTTTTGACATTCTATATTTGATTGGCAGAGGGACAGTAACTTCTTTTATTCTTGTTAAATAGTGTGTGTTGTATCGCAAGCCAAGCTACTAGTTATCTGTAATCCAATTGCTACATATATTTTTTCTCTGACTCATGCCTCTGTTCACTTATTAGAGAAAGTAATGTTATGTTTAGATGCCATGTGTTTTTGGAGAGTGCGGATGTCCTAGATGTAGTGTGGTAGTCCTCCATATGAAGATGGAGTATGTAGTGGTCTAGTTCTTTTCTAACAGTGTAGAAAGAGGATCTTTGACTGGATCCAGAAGATTTTGTAATTCATAAGAAATACAAACGAGGCTATGTATGTCTAGCGAGTTTGTGGAGTAACTGTGAGACAACAAAATTTCACTTTTCTAAATCGGAGTAACAGCTTAAAGTCATTTCCCATTCTCACGCTCAACTACGTGACATTTAAATTTATGTCTTAAAACCTATTTGACATCACTATAGTATTCAGTTTTCCGGATACCTTATCACAAATTTTGATAAAAATAATAGAACCACTAAATTTGAAAAGACTGGTGGCGTTTACAAAATTCCTTTGATGGGATTTTGTAATATTGTCTTATCGGCGAAGAGACGTTAAATGACGCGCTGCAAGTGCCGGATAGGTAAGCGAAGTAGTAAGTGTGTCGTTGGCTTAGAAGTAGGGACTTAAGAGAGTCAAAATGCCAGGGGTTTTCTAGACATAAATTCATCATGATATGTGCACATCATTTTAATTGTTTGGGAAGTGTGCAACTTATTTTCTGTGTCTAATCAGAAGTACAAATAATCTTAGAGCATCATTATTAGTGGTATTGTGATATGTTGTTTTTCTAGTTCGTAGCTTAAATCTAATTTTATATGATGTTGCTTAAGCATTGGTTTAGTTTTGATCTTTGAATAAACAATAGATATGATTTCGATAGTTTGGATAAGAATTAAATTACTTTATCATCAAATAATTTATTTGTGAAAGGTTAATTTTATGGTGCTCATATGTTTTAATGTTCTTTATGCTCTGTTTATATTTTTCATATTTTTAAGTTTATTTATTTGATTTTATGTCATAATAGTTGTATATTTGTTATGTTCTCAGTTTATAGTATCTTATGTGTGAGTAGTATCTTATGTGTACTAGTTTTCTGAAATCTTGTTAATTAGCTTTTTGTGTTTTTATTAATTTTATATGTATTTTATTTCATTCCTGGTTATTCTAATGTTTTTATATTGTTTCTTACATTTTAGATTTTATCTTTTTAAAATACTCTTCTAAATTTTGTTTTGTTTATATAGTATTTGGATAGTTTATTATGTATAGTATTATTAGTTATGAGGTATTTATGGTTGTATGTATTATATATTCTATTAGGTATATTGTATTATGGTAGGTTATGAGGGTTGTGGTGGTAGTGGATATATATGGTGGTATTTTATATATATAGTAGTATGTATATATTTTAGTTATGTATTTTTTGTGTGATTTATTTTTATATGTGTTATATTATTATTGTTAGTGTTATTATTATATTATTTTGTGGTGTTAGTATGTTGTATATTTACTTATAGTATATATATTATTTTATGTATGTATGAATTATAGTAGTGACAATTTAGTGATATAGCTTATTATTATATTATATAGTATTTTATTAGGTATTATTGCTAGTTAGGGTTAGTGTATTATATATATATATATATATACGTTGGAGGTATATATATATGATATATATATATTATATAATATTATAGAATATATATTATATACTATATATGTTTCCTTGATTTTTTATTCCATATATATAAGTATATATATATAATATATAGTTATTAGTATATATAATATATATATATAAGTATATATATATGATATATATAATTATAATATATATATATAAATATATAATATATATATACTATTATATATATATATATATATATATATAATATATATATATGAATAACTATATATATAATATATATATATATAGTATATATATATGTTATAATATATATAAAAATATATATTAGATTATATATATATATATATAATATATATATATATATATATATTATAATATATATTAATATATATATAATAATATATTATATATATATATATAATATATTACTATATATATATATATATATATATATATATATATATATATATATATATATATATATATATATATATATATATATATATATAACAATTTTTATAATTTATTATATACATATTATATATAATTATATATATATATATATATTTATTATATATAATAATTATAATATATATATAATAATATATATATATATATATATATAAATATCAACCACCTTCTTTCCCCAGATTGGAAGTAACATTAACATAGGTAACAACATACCCTCATGTAAGACCCCAGGGTACTCAAGATTTAGTCCCTTTACATCCACCAAGGATTTAATTGGACCAGCCATCTTCCTACCGTTCACAACTTTCCTGCTACACTCTGCATCATCTGTTCCCTTTTCATCTAACATATATCCTAAATATTTAAACTCAGACGCTTGTTCCAGTTACTGACCATCTAACATAACTTCACACCGAGGATTGTCCTCACTCACAACCATATCTTTACTTTTATCTACGTTTACTTTCAAACCCCTCCTTTTACACACTGCCAAATCCCTCTACCAATACTCTCAAATTCTCTTCAGATTCGGAACACAAAACCATATCATCCGCATATAATAGGTAGGGCACCCCTCCACTCTCTTCCATTCTCCATCATTCTAACACCTTCCCCTGCCACCCCCACCTCTAATTCTTTCATAACCCCATCTATATACAAATTTAATAACCAAGGAGACATAGCACATCTTTGCCTCAATCGGCTGTTAAAATTGAACCAATCACTTATTCTTACACACGCTTCGCTATCGTCATGCATACTTTTGATTTTGATATCATTCAGAAACCTACCACTAACACCATATATTACTAACACCTTTCATAGAGCTTCCCTATTAATCCTATCGTACGCCAGTTGGAAATCCATATAACCTAAATACAATTTACTTATTCTTCTTCTCCCTCATTTTCTCAAATATTTGCTTCAATGCAAAGATTTGACCCACACATCCTCTACCACTTCTAAACGCACATTGTTCTTCACCAATTAGTCCCTCAGTCGCTGGACCCACCCTTTCGAACAAAATACCAGCATATATCTTCCCTACAACACTCAATAAACTAATTCCCATATAATTAAAACAGTTTCCATTATCCTTGTTATAAATCTTCTTATTGATTTATTATTATCTTTGAATTTTCCTTAGTCTTATCTTGATTTAAAACAGTAACTTTGATTTCTTTCATATCGGATATTTTCACTACTTTTTTCGCTCGTCTTCTCCTTCTGCGTGGACGAAATGGAAGGTTTTCGTCTGGAAATTTTATTTATTATTAGTATTATACTTTCATTTTGTCTTATACGTTTTTGTCTTTACCGGCCGAGAATGGGATTTCCTATCCTATTGGAACTTATGATTCCTATCAAACTTATTTTCTTGGCAGGTTTTTACGTCGTGGAGGAAGTTTTTAATCTGAAACTTATATTTTTTCGAGCCTCCATCTACATATTTTGGTTCCTTTCTTTAACTGGAAAATGTCTTTTCTTCCTGTCAAGAGCTTATACCCCTTGTTCTTCTTTCTTTAGTCTCTAGATATATTTTCGGAACTATACCTTCCATAAAAGTTTTGTTACACAACTTCCAAATCTACTCAATCACCGTCTCACCTCCGTTATTGATCATTTTACCAGTAATTTCATCTATACCTGCAGATTTACCATTCTTTAACTTTCTCATTCTACCCATTACATTCTCCTTACTAATGACCTCATCCCTAAAATACCTATTCCTTCTTGCACAATCAAACCCACACACATTCACTATCACCCCTTCATTACTGCCAATGTTATACACATTTTCGAAGTGTTCCCTTCACACTCTCCCCAAATCCAGTCATAGTTGCACAAACGCATCCCTATGCGATTATTTTGAAGCAGATTTCCTTATTCTCATTCTTTAACCTTTCGCGCTTCAATCCAGAAGAGCTTCCTATTCCCTTTAAGTCCCAATTCTCATCGTTCCAACTGTTCATTTACCTCTTTTTTCCTCCAACTTATGCATCTTTAAGTATTCTTTTTATCCTTCTTATATAATTCCAAACATCATTCTTTTGAGACCTTATCATTGATTTTGTGCATTTAACCATGCTTCTTTTTTACTTTTCAACCGCTCTGCATCACTCTCTTCATTCATCACTCACTGTGTAAACTTCTTACTCCCTTACTTTAGCACATTCACATACTTCTTCTATTACTAATAACTGGCTTCTTCATTTACTTCCAGATAAGTTCCAGGTTACTTTGTTCACGTGCGTAATGCAAGAGCTGAGAATACGCGACCATAGGCGTCTGTCAATCACGGACCCACCGTGATTGGTATTGCATTCATTCCTTATCACCTATTCTCCATTCAACCCACACTAACTTAGTTTTAAATAAAACAAATTAATGATTTGATAATCCCATTCCTAACCCTATCACTGATTGAGCAACATCCATCACATATGTCCTCTTCTGTCCACTGCTTATGTGCTCTCCTCTCTCTCTCTCTCTCTCTCTCCTCTCTCTCTCTCTCTCTCTCCTCTCTCTCTCTCTCTCTCTCTCTCTCTCTCTCTCTCTCTCTGTATAATATATATATATATATTATATATATAGTTATATATATATAGTATAATATATATATATATTATATATATATATATATATATATTATATATATATATATATATATATAGTTATATATAATTGTAAATACCCCTAATGTCATTTTCACCCTGCTAGGATAGCGATCCTGGACCCTTGCCAGATGAGCGTGGCATGTGTTTGACCACTACGCTACGACGAGACAAAAGAGAAACCAAGAATACTTCTACTGTCCAAGAAGAGCACTACTACGGTTCCTCCCGCTCGCACTCGAACGTAGGGCCAAACAGGGTACCGCGCCTGGTGAATAAATAATACCATAAACCGGGGTTATTATGTATAATGAAATGCAATAATTTTTAACCTTGCAATCAAATTTGTAATTTAAATACCCCCTAAAGTATTTTCACCATCTAGGATACCGATCCTGCGACCCTTGGCAGATGAGCGTGCATGGTTGACCACTACGCTACGCGAGACAAAAAGAAGAAGAAACAAGATACTTTCTACATTCCAGAAGAGCATTACACGTTCCGCTCCCGCTCGCACTCGAACGTAGGTCCAACAGGGCTACGGCCATGGTGAATAATAATCACCCATAAACGGGGGTTATTATTGTATAATGAAATGCTCAATATTTTAACCTTGCATCCAAATTTGTAATTGTAAATACCCCCTAATGTATCTTTCACCATGCTTAGGTATTAACGAATCCTGGACCTTGCAGATAGCGTGCAATGTTGTTTGACCACACGCTACGACGAGACAAAGAGAAACCGAGAATACTTCTACTGCAAGAAGAGCATTACTACGGTTCCTCCCGCTCGCACTCGAACGTAGGGCCAAAAAGGGTACCGCGCATGGTGAATAATAATACCATTAAAAACCGGGGGTTATTGTGTATAATGAAAGCAATAATTTTAACTTTGCAATCAAATTTGTAATGTAAATACCCCCTAATGTATTTTCACCCATTTCTAGGATACGATCCTTGACCCTTGCAGATGAGCGTGCATGTGTTTGACCACTAGCTACGACGAGACAAAAGAGAAACCGAGAATACTTCTACTGTCAAAGAAGAGCATTACTACGTTCCTCCCGCTCGCAATCGAACGTAGGGCCAAACAGGGGACCGCGCATGGTGAATATAATACCAAAAACCGGGGGTTATTATGTATAATGAAATGGCCAATAAATTTAACTTTGCAACAAATTTGTAATCTGTAAATACCCCCTTATGTAATTTTCACCATGCTAGGAGTACGATCCTGGACCCCTTGCAGATGACTGCATGTGTTTGACATACCTACGACGAGACAAAAGAGAAACCGATTGAATACTTCTACTGTCCAAGAAGAGCAATACTACGGTTCCTCCCCGCTCGCACTCGAACGTAGGGCCAAACAGGGTACCGCGCGAGGTGAATAATAATACCATAAAACCGGGGCGTTATTATGTATAATGAATGCAATAATTTAACCTTTGCAATCAAATTTGTAACCTTGTAATTACCCTTAATGTATTTTCACCATGCTAGAATACGAATCCTGGACCCTAGCAGATGCGTGCATGTGTTTGACCACTTCGCTACGACGAGACAAAAGAGAACCCGAGAATACTTCTACTGTCCAAAGAGCATTACTACGGTTCCTTCCGCTCGCACTCGAACGTAGGGCCAAACAGGGGGTACCGCGCCATGGGAATAATAATACCATAAACCGGGGTTATTATGTATAATGAAATGCAATAATTTTAACCTTGCAATCAAATTTGTAATAGTAAATACCCCCTAATGTATTTTCACCATGCTAGGAAACGATCCTGGACCCTTGCAGATGAGCGTGCATGTGTATTGAACCACTACGCTCGACGAGACAAAAGAGAGAAAACCGAGAATACTTCTACTGTCCAAGAAGAGCATTACTACGGTTCCTCCCGCTTCACACTCGAACGGAGGCCAAACGCGGTACCGCGCATGGTGCAAAATATTACCATTATTGCATGATATTATAATAAATAACCCCCGGTTTATGGTATTATTATTCCCACCATGCGCGGTACCCTGCTTTGCCTACGTTCGAGTGCGAAGCGGGAGAAACCGGAGTTAATGCTCTTCTTTGGACAGTAAGAAGTATTTCTCGGTTTCTCTTTGTCTCGTCGTAGCGTAGTGTTCAAACACAATGCACGCTCATCTGCAAGGTCAGGATCGTATCCTAGCATGGTGAAAATACATTAGGGGGTAATTTAAATATACATAATTTGATTTGCCAAGGTTAAAATTATTGCCACTTTCATTATACATGTAATAACCCCCGGTTATGGTATTTTATCTCACATGGCGGACCCTGTTTGCCCTAGCGTTTGAGTCGGAGCGGGAAGGAACGCGTAGTAATGCTCTTCTTGGACAGTAGAAGTTTTCTCGGTTTCTGTCTCGTCGTAGTGTAGTGGTCAAACACATGCACGCTCATCTGCCAAGGTTCCAGGATCGTATCCTAGCATGGTGAAAATACATTAGGGTATTTACAAGTACAATTTGATTTGCAAGGTAAAATATTGCATTTATATATACATAATACCCCGGTTTATGTATTATTACACATGCGCGATACCCTGTTTGGCCCTACGTTCGAGTGCGCAGCGGAGGAACCGTGAGTTAATGCTCTTCTTGGACAATAGAAGTATTCTCGGTTTCTCTTTCGTCTCGTCGTAGCGTAGTGGTCAAAAACACATGCACGCTCATCTGCAAGGGTCCAGGGTCGTATCCTAGCATGGTGAAAAATACATTAGGGGGTATTTACATTACAAATTTGGTTGCAAGGTTAAAATTATTGCATTTCATTATAAATAATAACCCCCCGGTTTTTGGTATTATATTCACCATGCGCGGCACCCTGTTTGGCCCTACGTTGAGTGCGAGCGGGAGGAACCGTAATAATGCTCTTCTTGGACAGTTTAGAAGTATTCTCGGTTTCTCTTTTGACTCGTCGTAGCGCGTAGTGGTCAAACACATGCACGCCCATCTGCAGGGTCCAGGATCGTTTCCTAGCATGGTGAAAATACATTAGGGGGTATTACAATTACAAATTTGATTGCAAGGTAAAATTATTGCATTTCATTTATATATATAATATATTATTATATATATATAATATATATATATATATATATATATAGATATATTATATATATATAAATATATATATATATATATATTATATATATTATATATAATATAAAATTACTATATATATATATATATATAATATATTATATAGTATATATATATATATATATATATATAATATAGTATATATATTATATATACATATACGTATATTATATAATATATATATAGTATATATATTATTATATATATTATTTATATAGATATAATACAGTACTATATAAATTATATATATAATAAAATATATTATATATTATACTATTATATATATATACTATAGTATTATCTCCTTT
>JABUQX010059991.1:17500-33301 GCA_015478945.1 Trachelipus rathkii | reverse complement strand
CATAGAAAATGTATGCGCATCTTTTGAGTTAATATTTCATCGGTAAGTAAACAAAGTTGTATTGAAAAAAATTATAATAAATAATTCAGACAAAGTGTTACAAATGCCATGCTCATATAATAATTCGATGAACACTTAATTTTTATACTTCTTGTTATTATTCTTATTGTATTGATTTTTTTCTCATTGCTCTTCAACTTTGTGCAACATATCTTCCGACATTTCTTTGTTCTTAGTATTTGACGCATTTTCCACCATTTGCTTTTTTTTTTGTATGATTCGCACATCACCGTCAGTTTCAAGTTCATCACGGAAGAATATAATTTGTGACTTGCTTTAGAGTTTTTATTTCAAATTCCTGTCCTCCTCACTGACTTGGGACATTTTTTAGAGTTTCAAATACAGTATAATTCAAATACAAAATAACGTATACGTTATTTTGTATTTGAATTATACTGTATTTGAAACTACAATGAATATTAAATTAGTTTGGGATTGGTCATATGAAAAGAAAATGTTGATAAAAATAGAAATGCAGGATGGCGGCGAGCAGCAGGCAAAGATATGGTGGCGGCGCGTTATATATATATATATATATATATATATATATATATATATATATATATATATATATATATATATATATATATATATATATATATATATATATATTTTTGGTGAGCTGACTCGGGTAACCCTTTCACTGGTAAATCAAACAAACGAAAACACTCATCAAAGAACTTCAATCTTTGCTCATATATATATATATAGATATATATTATATATAAAGAGTTATATATATATATATATATATATATATATATATATATAATATGCAGTATGATAAATATATATATATATATATATATATATATATATTATCAATAATCTTTTAAAACTGCTAACACTCTCGCAGTTTCATAATATATAGATATTATTAATTTCTTCTTGTGGGTTTCGAACCAGAGCCCTCGCTTTGTTATACAAGTGTTTTCCCATCAGACCACGATGAGCTAAAGAGAAGGTCCAACTTTGAGAATTGTAATCATTCACCTTGACATAGCTTCTCCGCTCATACTCGGGTCAAGGGTTAAACAGGACTCCACTCAGAGAGATGTTATTATTAATAATCATTTTTATAAACTGCTAAAACTCTCGCAGTTATTAACTTATTAAACTGCGAGAGTGATAGCAGTTTTTATAAATGATTATTGATAATGACATCCGCTCTCTGTGTGGAGCCCTGTTTGACCCTTGACCCGGGTATGAGCGACGAAGCTCTTTCAAAGGTGAATGATTACCTTTTTTTTGAAAGAGGAGTTTTTTCTAAAGTTTAGCTCATCGTGGTCTAGTGGTAAAACCCTTGCATACCAACGCAAGGGCTCTAGATCGAAACCCACAAGTATATATATATATATATATATATATATATATATATATATATATATATATATATATATATATATATATATATATATATATATATATATATATATATATATATATTTATATATATTTATTTATATATATATATATATATATATATATATATATATATATATATATATATATATATATATATATATATATATATATATATATATATATATATATAGTTGTATTACTTTACATGGATATGTAAGTGCGTGGATACGTGCTTCTAAATCTGTAAAGAATCCTACTGAAGAATGATAATAATAGCTCATTAGAAATTCTAAAAAAATTTTGGATTACGTCTACAGTTGAGAATTGTCTGGATATTTCTTGCTATTTTTATTGAAGGTCTATTTCTCAATGTTTTTGAGCCTTGTTTGAGCGATTTCTCATTTATAAGTCAAAACAGATTGCTACTGTGATGTCTTTCTTGTCTCGTGAAATTATTTCTTAATAATATAATTTAAGTGTAGCTCTCGTTAAGTTGTTTGTTGATACTATTCAATACCCATGTATCTTTATATATATATATATATATATATATATATTATATAGTTATATATATATGTTATTATATATATATATATATATATATATATATATATATATATATATATATATATATATATATATATATATATATATAAATATATAAATATTATATATATATATATATATTTACATATATATATATAGTTATGTTATATATATAGCAGCAGTTATATATATATATTTTTATGTTTATATATTCATATATATATATATATATATATATATATATATATATATATATATATATTATTACACTAAAGACCATTCCCACACAGAGCTGAGAGATAGTGCAAAGTTTCAATTGTAGCAAAATTGAATTTAGAAGCTTGAATAAAAAAATACATGACATTTTTATTTTCATAACAAAAATAATATAATAATGAAATAATAAATATTAATAATAATAATACTAATATTAATATAATACTAATAAAGTTATAAGAATAATAATAATAAATTAATTTAATTTAATTATTTTAAATAATAACAATAAAATAATAAAATAATACTAAAAGAATAATAAATTATTTATAATAAAATAATAAATAATAACATAAGAATAATAATAATAATAATAATAATAGTAAGAATAATAATAATAATTAAAAAAATAAATAATAATAATAATAATAATAATAATAATAATAATAATAATAATAATAATAATAATAATAATAATAATAATAATAATAATAATAATAATAATAATAATAATAATAATAATAATATAATAATAATAATAATAATAATAATAATAATAATAATAATAATAATTAAAATATATTAATAATATATAATAATTAACCTTTACATAAAACAATGATTTTTCTTCACTTTTTATAAATCATTGTATTCAAATTTTTTATTGCAAATATTTACAATAATATTTTATTCGTTTGTTTTTGATCTTTTAATATATGAATTCTTAAGTAGTGTATTAAAAAAACTCTTAAAGCATCCTCTCTCTCTCTCTCTCTTCTCTCTCCTCTCTCTCTCTCCTCTCTCTCCTTCCTCTCTCTCTCTCTCTGCTCTTTCGTCCTCTCTCGCTCTCTCTCGCTCTTTCTCTCTCTCTCTCCTCCCCCAGCTATCTGTAGTTCAAGAATTTTTTTTGCATTAAAAAAATAATTTTTTTTTTGAAAACTTACATTGTTTATTTCGTAGAAAATATTTTGTAAAAATTTCTTTAGTATATATTATTGTATATATATATAATATATATATTATATATATAATATAATATAAGATAGAAAATAAATATATTTTATATCTTTTTTTAAATAATTAAATAAATAATAATAATAATAAGTTAATAATAATAATAATAAAATAATTAATAATAATAATAAAATAAAATAATAATAATAATAATAATAATAAAAATAATAATAATAAAATAATAATAAAATAATAATAATAATAAAATAATAATTATAATAATAATAATAAAATAAAAAAAATAAAAAAAAAAAAAAAAAAAAAAAAAAAAAAAATTAAAATAATTTTTAAAAAAATTAAAAAAATTTAATAATAATAAATAATAATAATCAATGATAATAATAATAAAATAAAATAATAATAATAATAATAAGAAGAATAATAAGAAAACAATTAAAAAAAAAACAAAATATAAATAATAATAGTAATAATAATTAATAATAATAATAATGAATAATAAAATAATAATAATAAATAATAATAATAATAATAATAATGAATAATAATATAATTAATTAAATAATAATAATAAAAATATGACATTCGGTAGGACTTTCTCCTGTAAATGCTTTGAGAAAAAGAAAAAGAGATAAAAATTTCGTTATTTTTATTTTTTTCTTATATATATTACTCGAAACAAAATTCTACAAAACGTCATGGTGCCATTGCGTGCTTTCCTTTTTTTTAAGAATGCAAAAGTGAAATAAGATTAAAATATAAAAATTAAAATTACATTAATAGGAATGATACGTTTAGTTTAGTAAGATTATGTTGAGTTACGTTAGTTTACCTATATTTAAACTTTAATATTTCTTAATTAGCTTCTTCGTATTACAACCGTTTGAAACGACTGGCAAGCTTTATCTTAGCTTATTGGTTAAAAAAAAATACCTTCTAAAGTGCAAACACAAAATTACAAAAATTTAATAAATAAAATTTCGATGAAAGATCCTACTGAATAGCCTAAATAAAATAATAGTAATAATAATAAATTAATAATAATTAATAATAATAATAATAAAATAAGTAATAATAATAATTTAATAATATATAATAATTAATAATAATAAGAATAATAATAATAATAATAAATAATAATACAATAAAATAATAAGAATTAATAAATAATAATAATAATAGATAATAATAATAATAATAATAATAAAAATATAATAATAATAATAAAATGATATAATAATAAAATAATAATAATAATAACAATAAAAAAATCAGATACCTTTTTTTCGAGATGAAGCCAAATACTATCGTGTATATAATATATATAGAATATATAGTAATATATATATAAATATATATATATATATATTATATATATAATAGAAATAATATATATATATATATATTATATATATAATATATATATTATATATATAATATAGATTATAATATATAGGATATATATATATAGTATATAATAAAAATATATATATATGATATAATATATTAATATATATATATATATATATATATTATATATATATAATAATATATATATATATATATTATTTATAATATAATATATATAATATATATATAATATATATATATATAAAATATAAATATAATAATAATATAATATATAATATATAATATATATATATATATTATTCAGTTCCTTGTGAAATTCGTTATAGAAATTTGATAAATATAATAAATGATTGGAAATATAAAGTATCATTATTATACCTTATTTGGTATTTATTTCTCACAAAGTTAAACTGGCTAACATTAAAACCCTCCGCTGACACACACACGCGCACAGGCACACACACCACACACCACACACACAATATTTATAATATATATATAAGTATATTATATATATAGTATAGTATATAATATATATAATATAATATATAATAGATTATATATAATATAATATATATATGTATATAATATAATATATATATATTAATAATATATATATATATATTATATATATATATATATATATATATATATATATATATATATATAGTATAAATGGTGTGTGTGCTGTGATAGATGTATATATATATCTATAGTAGTATATATATATATATAAATATTATATATATATATATATATTAGATTATATAAATATATATATATTTATAATATAGATACATATATATATAGGATATATATATATATTATATATATAGATATATATATATATAATATAATTATATATAATATATAATATAATATATATATATATATATTATATATATATAAAATATAGATATAATATATATATATATATTATATATATATATATATTATATTATATATATATATATAAATTAATATATAATAATATATATAATATAATATATATAATATTATAATATATATATATATATATATATATATATAATATATATACATAGGAAATATATATATATATATATAATATATATAGTATATATATAATATATATATTAATTATATATATAATTTGATATATATAATATATATGATAATATATATATAGTATATTATATATATAAAGTATAGGTGTAGTTCGAGCTACACATTTTTACCAATCTAAAATGTCTTTTTCCTTCATTATTTGTCAATCGTCCCAGTAACATACTTTATTGACTGATTTTCAAGTATGATAACTTGTTACCTAAGAAAACTTCCTTCTTATAACTTAATATGCATACCTACAACTTCTAGCTCTTATGCCAATGAAAAATAAAGAACGACTTTACCTTGGAATGCGCCTTCTAATTGATCTCACAAAAATACCGTAAACTTACCTTCGATTCTACGTCTTGGTAAATTAGTTCTTCTCGTATCCCTGATTGATTTGAAGATGAGACCAGCAATGCTGGATAATTCAATCCCTCTGTTTTTAGATTCCTACGATCAACCTCCATTTACTAGTAAGCTGGATAGTCTCGTAGCGCCGCTATCAGATATATAGGGTCAGTAGGTAATACGCGTATATGTATATAATATAGTAAGGGTATAGTATATATATAGGTATATATAGTATAGTAGTGGGTATATATAGCGTATATATATATAGTAGTGTAGTATATTATATAAATATGTATTAAGTATATATATATATATGTTTAGTACTATATATTAATATATATATTAATATAATATATATTATATAGGTATATATATTATATATATAGTATATATAAATTTTATATTTTAATAATAGTTAATATATAGTAGATTATAATATAGTATATATGAGGTGTAAGTATATATATATATATAGTATATATATATATATAGTGAGTATAATTTTTAAATAATTCCATATATAGTATAGTATAAATTACACCTCAGCATTATATAGTAGGTATATATGATTATATATATGATATATAGTATATATATATATAAAATTTAATATCTGTATATACTATATATATATATATATATTATATATATAGTTATTATAGATGAGTAAATATATATATATACTATATATATTATCATATATGATAATTATATTATATATATTTATATATATATAATAGTATAATATATATATATATATATATATATATATAGCTATGTATATATATATATTATATAATATATATGTATATATATATATATATATATATATAGTAATATATTATATATATATAGGCCATATATATATATATTCTAATATAGTATATGTAAATATATAGTAGTATATATATATAGTTATATATATATAGTGTACTATAAAAAGCCATAAAATGTTGTTTTCATTCGTACTAATATATATGAGTATTAATAATATATTACCTATGGATATATATATATATATATAGTGAGTAATATACTATATATATTATATATATATATAGGGTGATATATTCATATATAGCGTAAATAGAAACTTATATGATATATATATATAGTAGTTGTAATTTATATTTTTATAATAATACTTATATAATATATATATGTATAATATATTATATATTATATAGTATAGTATATATCTAGGCATGAGCTAGGGTATTATCAATGATATGATAGGGATAGTATATTATATATTATATATATACATATATATATATCATTTCAGTATATATATATTTTATACATAGTATATGATAATATATATATTATATCTAGGTATATGTTGAATATAATATATTGGATATATACCATATTTACTAGTAGGTATATAATATATATAGTATATATATATAATATATATAGTATAGTATATATGTATATATTATAGTATAGGTATATATAGTATATAGGTATATGCTATATATATATATATATATACTGATATATATAGTATATATATTTTATATAATATTATATATATATATATATTACTATATATATATATATATATAGTATATATATATATATAGTATATATTTATAGGTATATATATACATTTGCTGCGTGGCAATTGATAGTGGCACAATTCAAAAAGCTTAAATTTCCGAAGACTTATTATGACTATTGCATTTGTTTTTTACTTTTATCATTTAAAGAAGCAATTTTGATATATACTTCCATAAATTTTGCGTTTCGAGTGGTAGTTATGCCGCTAACAACATGACCTTAATTTAAATAATAACACTGGCATGTTGTCTAACCAGCCTATTGTTATAGACGTTCACTGCCGATTCGGAATAAGTAAAAGAACGACTTCATGCAATATCAGCTGGAACATAGGTTCCTCAGGACTTGGGGTACGGTGTTGTAAACGTGAACCAGAAATCTGAGGCAATGTATGAGCATTTCTTGGTCAACAATAAGTGGTAGTGAGGCCCCCACATCAGTTGATCTATTCAAATAGTTCACGATATCAAATAGTTTATTTTTTATTTCACAAATATGCAAACAAATCTTACTTTTAATTTAAGTTAAATTTATTTGGAAGTTGGCAAAAAGTTTCGTTTTATTTTTTTGAGAATTTAATGGTACTGCCAAATAAATGTTGTTTTGATATATTTTTATGTATTTAATTTGAATGTAGGATTGGTCCGACGTCACCGGATGCGTCTGCGGTAGGCGTTGCGGTTGCGTCGATGTGCTCATGTTGGCCGCAGGTGCGGAGTGTGCGACGATAAACAATTCCATTGTCCCGGTGCGTTGGGATTTTAAAAACTGTAGAGAGGTGCGATGCGGGGTGTGATGCGTGCGGAATGGAGCGGATGAGGGTGTAGCAATTTATTGTCCTGGTGCGGTGCGATATTTAAAAGCTTGTAGAGGGGCTATGTAACGTGCGTGATGCGGGTGCTGTGTGGAGTGTGATGTGTCGCATTGAAACAGGGTGTCGGTTGGCGGTGAGCTGCTGTTCGATAAAAAATGACCTTGGGTGAGGTGCGGAGGAGTGGTGGCGCCTACTCCCGGTGGCGGGTGCGATGCGGTGCTCAAAATTCGGGTGGTCGGCTAGCCCTCTTTCAAAAACACTTAATGAATATTAATGTTAACACATGTGATACTAATTAAAGAGGTTAATTGAGTGATTTGTGGTTTTTTGGTTTTTTGATATGTGAGTTTCTTTGATAATATAACTTTACCAAAAACCTACTACAAAAATCAATAACTATATATAATATTAATCATAATAATAATGAGCCAGGTATGTATGATTATTATTGGTCAAAAGTTAAATTTCAGAATTTCTTCAATTTTGCAATTTAACAATGAGTAATCACGTTAGATAGCCAAGCATATATATATTTTAATATATTATATTATATATAATATAGTTATGTATATAATATTAATTATATAATATAATATATATTTATATGATATATTATATATATATATATATATTAGCTATATATTATATTAATGTCAGTATATATTATTAGTAGTATATGTATATATTATAGTATGATATTATATGTATGTACTGTATGTTGTATTGTTATGTATGTATGTATGTGTGATGTATGTATGTATGGTATGTATGTTATGTATGATGTATGTATGTATGTATGGTATGTATGTATGGTATTGTATGTATTGTATGTATGTATGTAATGGTATTATGTATGTATATGTATGTATGTATGTTGTATGTATGTAAATATGTGGGTATGTATGCATGTTATGGCTACATATAGCTTTTCTGTATTGTTGTAAGAAGGGGGGGGGGGGGGGGGGGGGGGGGGGGGGGGGGGGGGGGGGGTGTATGCTATGTATGTATGTATGTATTATGTATGTATGGTATGTATGGTATGTATGTATGTATGTAATGTTATGGTATGTACCTGTAGTGGTATGTATGTATGTATGTATGTATGTATTATGTATGTGATTCTTCTAATAGGGTATGTATGTATGTATGTAATGTATCATCATGTATGTATATAGTGTATGTATTATGTATGTTATATATTGTAGTGTATATATGTAATGTATATATGTATGGTATATGATGTTGTTAATATATGTATGTATGGGTATATATGTAAGTATATATATGTATATATGTATATTAATATATATATATATATATATTATTCTATAGTATAGATATTATTTATTATATATAGTATATATTATATATATAATATATATATATATATATTAATATTACTATATAATGATATATAATATATATATAATGGTATATAATGTATTATATTACATACTGTATTATATATATTATATTTATTTATTGTATTTTAAAAATCGTACTTTTTTCCCCCTTGAGCGGGGTAGTGGTACGGTACAGGCCTCTCACAATTGCCGCTCCCTCATCTCGCCCTCACCCACTCCTCCTCCACTCCACTCTATCCCTCGCCAACACCCTACCCCGGCTTCTCCTATTCCTCCCTCCCTCCAGCATCTCCTTTATTCCATCCATCCACTTCCTTCTTGGTCTCCCCCTTCCTCTCCTTCCTATCCCCTCCGCCTCCCAAGCTCTCCTAACCACTCTCTGCTCCTCCATTTTCACTAGATGCCATACCATCTTAACATTCCCTCGTTCTCCGCTCGTTCCGCAGCTCAACCCCATTCCTCCACATCATCTATCCTCCCTCACCACCGGCTGCTTCCTAATCCTCTCCCTTCTGGTAACCCCACAAACCGCTCTCAACCCCATCATCTCAAATACTTCCAACTTCCTCCTGGACCTGGCATTCAACCCCACGTTCACACCATAACAACACCGCCTTGGTACAAAGCAGATTTTTTCAAAACCTCTTAACCCCGTTAACTTTCTGTGATAAATCCCCCCCTTTCCATAACTCTCTCAAACCACTCAAAGCTCTCATTCCTTCTCCTACTCTACTCGCATCCCTCCTTCGAATCCCTCCCCCCTTTACCACAAATCATCCCTAAAATATCTAAAAATCTTTTACTTCTTTGTTTGCCAGGTTTTTTTTTTTTTTACTCCAGAATTTTTCTTTTCCCTTGGACTTTTTCTCTTCACCTGGATTTATTTTTACCTGAATCTTATATGAATTGAAATTCTTATCGAACGTCCCTCCCGAAATACCTCAGCCCTTCGCGTGTCTTCGCACACTAGGGCTGTATCGTCCGCAAACCAGTATCATGTCCACTTCCCCTTCTATCAATTCCCACTGCAATCAATTCCACCCCCCTCGCCGCCTCCCTCACCATTCCTCTGCATACACTCTCCATAAAGCAAGATTGAATACGCACGGCGACATTAACACCTCCTGCCTCAATCCTCTCATCACCCCAAACATCTAACTCTCCCCTCCTAACACTCTCACGACACATTCTAACTATTGCCTGATAAAGGCCTAATTACCTTTACCTATTTACCCCCCCACTGGTTCCATTTCGCTCCAACACCCTCCAACAATTCACCCCTCTTCAGCTCTAATCATATGCTTGTCTCTAAATTAAAAAACACCCATACACTTTCACCTTTCCTCTCTATATACTTTTTCTCCAGCAAGCCATCTTTAGTGTAAAACGTTTGATCCACAAAGCATCCCTCTTCCCTCCCTAAATCCTCCTTGTTCTTCCCAGTTCCGTTATAACCTCTCACTCTCTCAAATTCAGTAATTCTCGTCCAATCACTTGTCCCTACCCACAGCTTAAAAGACTATCCTCTATAATTCCCTAACCAGTTCCATCCTATCCCCACTTCCCTTTACAGGGGAACAAACTAACCATCGCTCCAACTCCTGTGGTACCCTCAGCCATTCATCGCAACATATTTATATAGACCTATCAGCCATTCCTCACTCGTATTCCTCCTTGTCTGCAACATGTTCCATTCTCACACCTATCCAGACCTGCGGACTTCCCTTGTTTTCCTTTATTCAAGGCCCTAATAATTTCCTCCTTTTGTATTTCATCCTCCCCCTCCCTCCCCTAATTCGACTCCCCCCCCATCCTCACCTCTTGCACCTCTTCCTCCCTCCCCCATTACCCTCGTTCATTTTCAAAATAATCCATCTAAAAGTACTCTCCCCATGTCCTCTTCCACTCACCCTAGTCCTCCCTCCTATCTCACTCCCCATATCTTCCCTTAATCTCTCTTCCCCATACCCCTCCTTTCTTCTTCCTTTTTTTATTATATGCTTCTTTTCCTATAACATCTTTGCTCCCCGATCAAATATTTTTCCGTCACTTTTCCTACAGCCACTCATCTTTTGCTCTGTTCTCTTCGTCTCTCAACCGCCCTCTTTGCTTCCATGCTCTAAACCCTCTTTTCTATAATTCCTGCCCAGTTTTTACTCTCTACTATCTTTCCCAACCACAATCTCATAAGCCTCCTTTTTTCCTTTTCACCACCTCCTTCACTTCACCTCCTCACTCAACCATTCACTCCCTTTCCTGTCTGGCTTGCACTCCACCTTTTTTACTCCACATACCCTTCTAGCCTCCTCACATACTGCCTCTTTAAATTCATCCACTCATTCCCTACCACCTCCCATATTCCCGCCCCTTCTCATCGTCTCTCACTCTGCCTCCATATCCTTCCCTAAACTCCTCTTACACACCTGTCTCTTCCATTTTTCCACCTTTATCACTTCTGGAACTCTCCCTCTTTTCTCCCTTTTCCGCGCTTACGGTCACCGTCTCCTCCCACGCTTATCCTAGCAACCACCTGAATTATAGTGCTCTGATGATCCCCTCTCCCTGCTCCTCTAAAAATACATTTTACATCTAATAATTCTACCGTCTATCCTTTCCAATTTACACACACATAATCCAGAACCGCCCTCCCCCCCGTTATCTCACTCTTCCATGTATACTTTTGATTTTCACTTTTTTTGCTCACATTATCATATCATTCTTCTTTCTCACATTCTCGCATCACTCTTCTTTCTCACATTAACATTCCTCTCCCTTTTTCACATACTCGTGTCACTATTATTCTTCCACGCCCTCCCTTCCCATCTCCTGATTCATATCTCCAATAGACATTTTATTCATTCTGACTGACCAAACTTCCCTAACACTCATTCAACTCACTCCAAAATCTTTCTCTTCACTCTCCTCCTCCCTCGCTCCATTCACTGGTGCATATGCACATATAAATACCCACAATTTCCACCACGAATTTTACATTAAGAGCATTCAATCTTTCCCTTGTATATCACTCTACTGCCCTCAATAACCTTATCCCACACTTCTTTCCTCATAACTATTCGCCACCCCTTCCCTCGCCCTCACTCTCTAGTTCACCCCCGAAATCAAAACCCAAAACCCACAAACTCCACCTCCCTCTTTCCCTTCGCTTAGTTTCAGTTACCCCTAGCACATTGCCAATGCCTTTTTTCTTCAAAACATTAACCCACTGGTCCTCCCTCCGTCAAATCTTCGTTTACCCTCTCTCACGTTCATTGCATCCGACCCTAATAACCTCTCTCCTCCCCATCTATTCCCTTCTCCTATAATACAAACCCTCCAGGCTGTACGCTTTGTGGGACCTCCACCTTACGGACTTCCAACACCTAAGGCCCACCACCCCGCTCGCCCAAATATACCCAATAATAATAATAACAATAGCAAAAGTCAAAATGACAACATAAAATTTTAAGAAATATAAAATAATAAAGGTTAAAAACCTACAATCCGACACGTGGTAACTAATCCCCCACTTGCCGCATCCCTTCGCCTCCCTCGCCTTCCCCGCCCTCTCTTCTATCTTTCTTAAAAAAAAAAAAAAAAAAAAAAAAAAAAAAAAAAAAAAAAAAAAAACCATATATATAATATAATTATATATATATATATTATACTATATTATATATATAATATATATATATATATATATATAGTAGGTGTTATAGTATTATAGTATCTGAGCTTGAAGAGCGTGAGGTGCCGAGATGTTGGTGTAGCTCGGCTGGGGTTTTTTACCTGTTTTTTTTGCTAAGCATCGTTTACTTATTCGTTTTCATTATGTATTCGTACGGGAGACAAGTCGCGTCCCACGTTTCCATATTAATGTCGTAATGTACCAGCAGTATTGTTGACTTATGCGGGTTTATCATAGCTCTGATAGACAATTATTATTTGTTGCTGTTTTTATAATTTATTGTGTTTAGTTTTTTTTATGTAAAAATTATTTTTATTATCTATATACACACCATTCTTTCAGTATATTTATTATTATATGTCTGTCTGATATGTTATTTTTGTATTTATGAACAAATACACACTGGAGTTTTCGAGCTTGACGCCCACGTCTTGATAAACTGTTTTGATCTTCTCGTTGTTAAAACAGTATACCCATTCAATCTGTGACAAAAATGATGGGCATCTTAACACTCTTAACTATCTTCTTAAAGCTTTGATGTATGCTCTCTCTCTCTCTCTCTCTCTCTCTCTCTCTCTCTCTCTCTCTCTCTCTCTTCTCTCTTTTTCTCTCTCCTCTCTCTCTCTCTCTCTCTCTCTCTCTCTCTCTCTCTCTCTCCTCTCTCTCTCTCTCTCTCTAAAGGTTTCGAATGTACCATTAATAAAAAGATTTGGAAAAATCATAAATCTGAATTAATTCTAGCTTCCAAGAATGACCCCATAAGGACCTCACTCAACTAACTGGTGACCCTTTTTCTTTTCTTGCTGACTTTTGGTCATCTCTCTTGCATTTCGGTAAATCTTTTGCTTTGCAATTCGAGACACATGCACAGACACGAGAGAGAGAGCGAAAAGTACGGTGCACACACACACACACACCACACACATCACACACACACACACACACAGCACACACACACACACACAAGAGAAGAGAGAGAGAGAATATTAAAACATCAAAGAAGAGCGAAACAGGTATACTGCAGAGAGAAGAGAGAGAGAGAGAAAGAGAGAGAGAGAGAGAGGAGAGAGCGAGAGGCCGTTTATATATAAAATTGCAGAAACATTAAGGCATGAAACAGAACTCGAGCAGGGATGACGAATAAAAGCTTTATTAGTTTTTGCCCTTTTTATTTTTTTTATGTTGCATTTTTCGAGGCAAAAGTTTGTGGATCGCTAAAACCCGAACTCGAAGTGCTTCCATAAACTATTTTGCCAATACAACAATTCTCTACTTCTCTTTGATAAACGACCTTTCTGTTTCTTTATTACCCTTTGTGCAACTTTTTTTCGAAGTGTATTGTCCCAATAGATACGCAGAGTATTATATACTATATCTATATATAGATATATTATATATATATATATATAGTATATATATATATATATATATATATAGTATAATAATATATATATATATATATATATATATATATATATATACACATACATGGTAGCCCCCCGCTCCCCTCCTACGAGAAGCAGTGGTGATCCCAAGATATTGTGTCACCACTGTGGGTGACTCGGCCTGTGGCAGAGATCCGATAAAGCGAGTTCATTAACTCTGAGAATTCTAGTAAGAAATATTATTGTGTCTTCAGGGAGGGACGGTGCTCAGGGCGGAGGCGGGACAACATTACTCTGGTTTGACTGTCCAGTGGGTGTTCTGTAGGGATATTTCTGGAGGACGCGCTTGGAGCACGGAGTTATGTGGATAGGTGGAGAACGTTCCTTAGGTTAATTGAGTTTAAATGTGTTTGATGATGGGAGTGTCTGGGAGTGAAGGTGGTGAGTGGAGGTTTGTTGTAAATGTTAGAGTAGCATAATGCTGGTGTGATTTTTTTCCCTTCTTCGTGCAGGAGGTTGTTGTAGTATTTGATGTAGTGGATGTTCTATTGAGAGAAATTTACTGTTAATTCGACAGCTTGTAATGTCCAGTTTTGCTTCCATAGGGAGAAGTTTTGTTTCAGTTTATAAGTGGTGGATGAGTGTGTAAGGGAGACAAACTATTGCCATTCTGAGAGCTTTGTTTTGTAACGCTGCCAGTTTATGAATATTGGACTGTGATATTGTGGATGCCCAGGATATTGATGCGTAGTTTAAGAAGAGATGGAGGTATTACCTATATATTATGATAAAGGTTTTCTTTGCCGGCCCAAATTTGTTTCTGTGACTGTTTTCATCGCGTTTAAATATGTTTGTGGCTCGAGAGGTGATATTGTTTGTGGGTGTGGGGGGGGGGGGGGGGGTGAATGCCATATGTTTATCGAAGGTCAAGCCTAAGATGGGGGGGTTGTTTATTAAGAGGGGGGTCTATTGTTTGAAAGGAAAACTGTTGGGTGGAAGTTTGATTCTCTTCTA
>JABUQX010059991.1:0-2500 GCA_015478945.1 Trachelipus rathkii | reverse complement strand
ATTTTCTTTTATTTTATATTCATATAAAATTATATAAAATTAGTGACATTTATTATTTGAACACTTTTTACTATTATTATTTTAGTTTAATCAATTATTATATAATATAATCTTTTATTATATATTTTTCCTTATTTTGCATAATAAGAATAATTAAAAACGTTCGTGTAATTTGTTTATAACAAATTTTGAAATTTAATTAATTTTATTAATTTTTATATACTTTTTAATTGGAGTTATATTTTAATTAATATTCATTTTCATATTAATTAAAAAATTTTATTCCAAAAAAGAAAAAAAATGACTTCAAAGAAATATAATTGATATATATATATAAACTACTATTATTATATTCTTGTAACAAATTTAGGAACATAATTATAGTTCTTTTATAATTACAGTTACAATTATTGTCATGAATATACTTTAATTATAGTAATTTTTTTTTTTTATTGCAAAAATATTATGTAAAATAATAAAGTTTTCCGATTTTTGCTTCTTTTTTAACTTCTACTTCTAGACATTTTTTTTTCCGTTCCTATTCTATATTCAAGACTCGGAATATCTTGACATTTATACATTAAAAAAAGCTTTTAACCTTTTCATACAAAAATGTCAAGAGTAAGTTATATAAAGAAGAAGAAGAAAAATATTTTCTTTAAATTAATTTTAATTTTAAAGACTCCCATTTTTTTTTCAAGACCCCCATTTTTTTTCCAAGACCCCCATTTTTTTTTCAAGACCCCCTTTTTTTCCAAAACTCCTTTTTATTATCGCTCTTTAATATTTTTCATACCGCTTCCTTAATTTCTTCTTAACTTGAAGCAAAAAAATGAGGGCAAAGGGGGAGAAAGAATGAGGAAAAATGGGGAGAAAAAAATGTTTAATGAAAAAGTTTTTTTTTTTCCTTGAATCTAAAATACTTTTGATTATGCTTAGGAAAATGTAGGGATGGAATAACGATCATTATTATCATTATTATATTTTTCTTTTTTCTTAACTTAAATATTTTAATGTTCTCTTCTATTTTAAGTTAAAGAAAGCTTTATTAAAAATAGGAGCTTTTATAATCCAATTTTAATTCCATTAGATGCTATTCTTATTCTGATCGCACATTTTTGTACCTATTGTACATACAAACAAAGGCACACAAGTTTTATATATATATATATATATATATATATATATATATATATATATATATATATATATATATATATATATATATATATATATATATATATATTATATATATATATATATATTATGATATATTGCTATAGTGGTTTTTAATTATTTGTTTGCTTCTTTATTTATTTATTGACTAAAAATTAAATGTCAATTATATTTAAACTACATGAACGTGTTTTAACCTTTTGAGCTACCGGGCACAAAACTGAGTTTAGGAATAGTTGGTACCGAATGTAGGAAATTATTAAACCCTAAATGCTGCGATTATTATAACATTTTTATCTGTTTTTTTGTGTCGAACTGTATATATCAAATAAGCTTAATATAAATACACTAAATTAGTATTGAAGTTGCTTAATCTTATTATACTTCATATAACCCACAAACCACCCAACACACACACACACACACACAACACACACACACAACACACACACACACACACACACACACACACACACACACCTTACCTTCTTCCTAGAATATGCTTTTGTCCCTTTAGATCATGATTGGTGTTTAAAGTGTAAATAAGAAAGGAAAAAAATGTATGTTGTGATGCTTGGCTAAGTGAATAACAATGTTATATATATATATATATATATATATATATATATATATATATATATATATATATATATATATATATATTAATATATAATATAGTAATATATACTATATTATAATACCATGTATGTATGCTATGTATGTATGTATATGTTGTATGTATGTATGTATAATATATATATATATATAATATTATATATCATATATATATAATATATATATATATATTAAGATATATATATAATATATATATATATATATATATATATATATATAAGGTGAAACAACATGGAAAACATTACTTTATCTTAGAGAGAAAGCCGAGCGACATGTGGATTATTATAAAAGCATTTCCCTGTTTGAGAGAGAGAGAGAGAGAGAGAGCACAGAGAGAGAGAGAGAGAGAATGAGAGCAGAGAGAGGAGAGAGAGAGAGAGAAGAGGAGAGAGAGACGAGAAGAGAGAAGAGAATTATTAATTATATTATGTCATAGTATTATGATTTATTATTATTATATTATTATTATTATTATTATCTATTATTATTATTATTATTATTATTATCTATTATTATTATTTATTATTATATATTATTATTATATTATATCGGCTATTTTCGTTGTGAAAATAGAGCAAAAATATAGAGAAAATATTGACTGTTTTTGGAAGGCAAAAATATTCGATAAACATTTTGTTTTTTTTTGATGCAGAGCGATGATGATGCCTCCGGTATTAGATCTCTCTCT
>JABUQX010059990.1:0-53884 GCA_015478945.1 Trachelipus rathkii | reverse complement strand
ATTTGCGGCCAACGAGGACTGTTTTGTAGTCAGTGCGGCACTCCTTAGGTAAATGAGTTTGACCACCCCATTGCTCGGTGAAACCATTTATTTCAAACGCAGAAAGATATAACAGTCTCGTGAAGGAGGTGAGTAAAGCATCTCAAAGAATCAGACAGTGAATAATCCTTGTTCTCGTTAGCGAGAAATAAGGCAGAATGCACAAAAGACATACATCATATAGAAGGACAGAGAAGTTGGAGCACAGAAGCATCGAAGTTAGGGCGATTCGAAGGTTCAACGAGGACGTGATTACAAGGACAGTATATGTTTAACCATTGGCAACACCATCTTTGTCTGCTTTAAGTTATCCTCGATCTATCTAATCTATTCTGATCTATATCATATATATATTATATTTTATATTATAAGTATATAAATAATATATGATATATATACTATATATATTTTATATAAATATATATTTATATTCTTATAATCTTATATTAGGGAGTTTGTTAAGTTGTGTATAATATATATATAGTATAGATATATATCAAAGCTTTATCTCGCAAATAATAGAAATTCTTTTGTTTCTCATCCAAAATACGAAGACACACCCGACAAAATACGAAAGGTTTTCAACAACAGAATGGTGCTAAGATGTTTTCTGACAGAAAATTTTGCGCTGAAACATTGTGTTTAGTCTACTTTTAGGTGGGATCTAAAATTGGATGCTGTTGATCAAATATTGGAAAATTCCTTTAAATATGACTTTAGTCGCTTCATCAGTAGATCACACAATTCTAGGGTGTTGAAATGTCTTGAATGAATTTTTAAATACTGATTTATTGACTAAATGATTTAAAAAAAAATAGTTTAGCGAAAGCATAAAATGTTTATAATATTTTTAAAAATAAAATTTAAAATATATTCGCGCGCCCATATTGTGCTTTCTGCTGCTGGCGTCGGTTTCTCTCCGGTTTCGTGCCTGCGTGCTTGTGGGCGCGCACTCGTTGGCCCTTCCCGCAATCCGTTAAACAAAATAATAATAATATCAATAATAATAATATTATATTATATTATATTATATTATATTATATTCCTATTATTTATTATTTTCTATAATTATCTGAGAGATGAGTAAAAAACTAATTATTATTTATAATTATATATTTATAATTATATATTTATAATTATATATTTATAATTATATATTTATAATTATATATTTATAATTATATATTTATAATTATATATTTATAATTATATATTTATAATAATAATTATAATAATAATTATAATAAATTATAATCAAATTTATAAATCAAATTATAATTCAAAATTTAAGTCAAAATATATATATCAAATCTAGCCTAATTTATTCTTGCATAGATATAAGTCTAGATTTAATCAAACCAATAAACCCAACTTATAAATCAAAAATGTAATCAATATATAATTATAAATATATAATAATAATTATAATCAAAATTATAATCAAAATTATAATCAAAATTATAATCAAAATTATAATCAAAATTATAATCAAAATTATAATCAAAATTATAATAATAATTATAATCAATAATTATAATTTAATACATATAATTAATACATTATATAAATTAATTATAATACGATTTGGTATATATAGAAAAGAAATTAATATTTAGAATAATTATAATTAATTGAGAATTTAATAAATTCTAATAATTAATAATAATTATAAAATTGATAAATTATAAAATTCATATAATTATAATAATCTAATAATAATTATAATAAATTATACTTAAAAATTAGATAATAATTAAAGTAATAATAATAAAAATTAATACTAATAATATAATAATAATAAATAATTAAATATAAATTTAATAATAATATTAATAATTAATAATTATTGAGATTAATACATAGGGTTTCTACTGTATTAATAAATAAATTAACTGCAAAAGCATAAATAATTATATAAATTATATAAATTATAATAGTTGACAAATTTGTTTCCAGTCCGTCTCGAATGAATGATAATAAGATTATTAAATAATAATACAAATAAATAATAATAATAATGAAATAATAATAAATAATAGATAATAAAATAATAATAAATAACTAATTGTCAATCATAAATAATAAATTGTAATTAATTATACAAATTAATAATTTATATTAATTTATAATAATATAGAAATTAAAATAATCTATAATATTTATATAATAATTAATTATAAAATTATATAATTATTATTTTTCTTTATATTATAATAATTAAATTATTATATATTAAGCATATAATTATATAATATAATATTATAATTTATTATTAGATTATTGAATTTTATAATTATTAGTAATTTATATAAATTTAACATATTGTTTATTATTTAGTACTTTATTATCAATGATAATAGATTAATTGTAGTGAGTTAAACTCAATTAATAATATATAATTATTAAAGATTCATAATAATTATTAATAATTATTAATAATTACTAATCACATAATAATATGAATAATAATAATAATATAAATAAATAATAATTATACATTATTAAATATAATGAATTAATAATAATAATAATAATAATATAACTTATAATACTATATAATAATTATAATATAATAATAAATAATAATAAAATGTATAATTATACTTATAATTATAACTATAATTAATAATTTACTTTGTTATAAGTTTAATATAATTTAAAATCATAAATATAAATAATCATATAAACTTAAATAAGTAATAAATAAAATTATTTTAGTTTTAGAAATTAAAGAAATAATAATTATATTAATTAAATAATATATATAGTTTATAAAATTAGTAATAAAAAATTTTATTATAATTATTAAATCATTATAATAATATAATAAAATAATTATAATAAATAATAGATAATAAATAATAATAATAATGAGTAATACTTAATTATAATAATAATATAATAAATAATATATACTAATATAATACATAATAATATTCCAAATAAAAATCATTATATCTTTAAAAAATTATTTGATAATCAACGTTTTAAAATCACAGATTGAAAAAAAAATAATAATATTTTAAATAATTAAATAATAATAATTAAGATAAAATATAAAATATACAATAAATAATAATGAATAATGAAAATTAGAATCACTTGAAAAAATATAATAATAAATTAATAGAATATAATATATTAATATAATACTAATTAATAATCAATAATAATAAATAATAATAATAAATAATGAAAATAATTAATCAATAATAATATAAATACTATAATATAATTAATAATAAAATAATATACTTAAGTAATCAGTCTAAGAATAATAATTAATGGTACTTAATAACGAATGAATTAATAATAAAAATAACATTATAATAATAATAATAATAATAAATATAATAATAATAATAATAATAATAATATTAATATTAATATTAATATTAATATTAATAATATTAATATTAATATTAATATTAATATTATATTAATAATTAATAATGATAATGATAATTGAGAAATGAATGATGTCTCTAAGAGAATTTTTGAGGCATTAATGATAATGATAATGATAATGATAATGATAATGGAAATGAAATATAATGATAATATAATGGTTAATGATAGATTGACATAGCTCTAATGCAATAATACAATAATAATAATTCAAATAATTAATATAAATATTATAAATTAATAATAATACGGGACCTGACTATGTACTAATACAAACGCTAAGTAACAATGCTATACTTACTTGTGTAGAGGGCTGAAACCATTGTTTGCGATCTCAGAACCCATCACTAAATATGGTTTGCTGTAGCATACATTATGCAAGTCAAAAGCAACTTTTGATTCAGGCACCACACTACTCTGTCTCAACTCCTACCGTAGCTACATTCTGAGTCCAATTCCGAAAGTCGTGTTCCGACTTGTATTTCTTTCGACGCCGGACTACCTTCCTCGGCTATACCTATGGTTCCTTTTATTCTTTTTTTGCTCTGTCATTCCGCGACCCATGGGGTTTCTGCTGCAATCCTTGGGGGCTCTTCAGTTTCTTCAAAAACCAAGCTCTATGGTGCTAATAAGAACCTTGGGAAAGGGTACGTCTTACATAGGTCTATTAAATGGATTATTTTCAAGCATGAGTCTCCAGCTCCTGCTCAGGCTCCGGCTCCGGAGACGACCCATTGATCGACAGCAAGAGCCTTCTTCAAACTATTGACCTTTTTCTTGACTCCATTCCATACAATGAAAAAACTGTCTTCAGCTAATATGTACAATGCTACCTGGCCCATATTCCAGATTAGGGGTTTAGGCAACACCCTTGGAGTGGGGGCTTAGCGGCTTGATACCCTCGGCATTCATAGCCATTACTAACAATAAGAGGTGGTGCCAAGTTTGATGTGAATGAGAAAAAGGCGGTTTAAAAAAAAGATGGGACATTTAATATAAGATTAAGGACCTTACCTGTTTCGGGTATACGTGAGAGTATCAGAATTCAAATCATTTAGGATAGGACGGTGTCCCCCTTACCTCGGGACATCAAATTTATTCGTAAGTCATGTCTGTACAGCTTTTCACCTCCGTTTTGGTGGATAAATTCACTCGAAAAGGATGATTGACTTACTCCGGACATGACGAGCAGTAAAGTAAATTTATCGACTTTTTCGGTAATCGAGAAAAAAAGGTCCGAATGTATAGATATATTTTTATTACCTAGCTTGTAGGGATATGATCTTATTATAATGTTCGTAGTAATATTTGCCTTCGAACTGGTATTTAATGAATCACTTCAATCGTACATTGAAAGAAAAGTGCATTTGAAAAAATAAAATCACAAGTGTTTCACTTTTAACTTTTAAGTCTATCACAAAATTTAGTTAATCAGGGCTTAATATTTTTAATGCCAATTTAAATAGATTAGGGCGTTAAGAACGCATATTACTAATTAAAAGACATAAAAAACTCAAATTTTTGATACCAAAATTTGCAAAATTATTATTATAAAATTTTGTGAATTAAATACTTGTCTTAAACTAATAAACATTTAAAGGAAATCACAGATATTTGAATTGTATAATTAGTTCACGAAATAATTAGAATTATTCTTGCCAAGATTTACGTCAACTGAAAGCCTGAAAATTGTGCACTATTCTAAATGTGAATTCGGTGGCAGAAGGCTCTGAAATGACGTCAACTGCTTTGCAAATTAAGGCGCCAAGGAAAAACGATGTAGTTGACGCTGCCTTTTAGATTCATTTGAATAAAGTTAAAGTTTATTTATATTTATATATAATACTATATGATAATATATATATTATATTAAAATATATATTATCTATATTATAATATTATATATATATATGATATATAATTATATATATTATATATTATACAGGTGCCAGATAAAATGCCATGACAAAACATTTATATTGTTTTATAATGTATTTATTGTAATAATTTTGTGGATGAAGTTGGGCAGTGTTATATATACTTGAAACGAAAGGGCGCGCTGCGAGCAGGGTCAAACATGATGTCGAGCGGGCTTGTTGATGTATTAGTTCATAAGAGTCTGTCGACGTCTCTTTCAGGTCATTCAATTTGAGCTTGTTGGATAAAGAGGTTTAGCAGGAATGGAGCAAAAAATGGTGTTGGAACGTTATTTTGGCTGTAAAATCGTTAAAATTTAAACATTTAATGAAAATGTATGTTGGTAATGTGTAGTAGCTGTTCCAGAGCAAAGGGTGTTGTGACAGAAAAAATTGATTAGTAAAATTAAAGGCACCAGGTTCGGTCGCTAACGCAAAACGTAAAAGTAAAAGAAAGGTTTGTTTTGGCGCAAAATTTCCACATGTGCAAGAGGACTATCGGTATAGGAAAGTTCAGGAATCAACCTAGACGTCATATCCGCACAAACTAAACATTCAGAAACGACTTCAATTGCCCATTAAACATGGTTGAAAAGCTGTTACCAAATATCGCGATCCTAACAAATTTGTAACTCCAGGTTCAAGAAGTGAACAATTTTCAGCACGCTCCTGTGGAAAAAATATGACCTATGGAATGTTCGATAAACCTATGTTTTTCAAATAATAATACAAGATTCTGATATTGATTTTATACATAAACGACGTTAATTATCTGCAGCTTAGTTTATAAATGACTTGGGCCTTCTTTTGGTCCAGAGGCACTCTGTATATATATATTATATTTATAATATATCTATAAGAATATATTAATACTATATTATATTTATACTATATAATATATATGTTATGTTATTTATATTCTGTTTTAGACGACTCCGTCATTTTTGATTTTTTTTTAATATATTGCTAAATTATGATATAACAATTTTAAAAATTTCAAGTGGTAACGTACAAGATTCAGAAGTCTTGATTTTTTAAAATTTTTAAAAAAGATAGCACAGATTTTATGTTATATATAAAAAAAATTTCTTTTAATTAAATTACTCTATAAAATTACGACACTTACAGGATAAAAAAAAGCATTACATAGTTTGAATTCAACTTACTAAAGAATGGGGAATGCTGAACGATATACTCATATATATATATCTTATTATATAACTTATATATACTATAATATATATATATATATTATATATAATATATATATTATAATATATATATATTATATATATATTATTATATATATATATTTAGGGCTCGAGGTTATAATCATTTAATTTAAGAAACTTAAATTATTATTTTAGAATTACTAGAAATATATTAAAAAAAGAAACAAAAAAATTCAAAAATTTGACCAGAGTCGCTAAAACCCTATATCCAATGACATCACTTATTATTATATATATTAATATTATATATATTTCATATATATATATTAAATATATATAATTATTATATATATATATAATATTATTTAATATATATATTTCTATAGTATATAATTATTATATATATATATATATATATTATAATTATATATATTATATCAGATTATATATACTATATTATAATATATATAATAATATATTTATATTATAACATTATATATATATATACTATTATAATATAGATATTATATATGATATATATAATTATATTATATATATGATAATATATATAAGTTTATGAATTGCTAAAATCATTTAGGTAATTTTTATGTTTAGAGAGAATTTAATTAAATGCTTCAAAAATTTTTATAAGCGACATTTCGTGTAGGCACTATTATAATGACAGATGTTTATGGAGACGAAGAACATTATCTTTAATATTTATTCTCTAACATGGATGCACACAAATTGACCCCAACACGTTTCGATTATGCCTCAAAAGCTCATCGGACCTTGTATATAAATATATATATATATATATATTATAGTATTTATTATCTTAAGAATTATTTTTGATTCTTTATCTGATGAAGTTGTTGTTAAATGATTATTATACAAATTTTCTTGGATGTTATGATAATTATTAATATGTTGATTTGTCATAAAATATATATTTACCACAATAAGTCTGAATTTAGACAAATAAAACCGTTTGGCAAAATAAAATAAGTTTACAACAGAACAAAGAAATAACATTTGTATATTTTATTGGGAATAATCCATAATATATTTAGAACATATTTTAGAAACTAGTTGATTAATTTTCGATAGCCAAAAGAATCCCAAATTTACCACTTCTTTGGCCTTAAGGAAGCTGTCAGGAGCTCAAGTAATTTTTATTAGAAGTCAATAAAGAGTTTTCATAAAATTCATGAAAGTAAAAATCAAAGAAACAATGTGCCCGTATTATTTTTAATAGGTAATTGCAGGGCTTTTTCTAGTATAAAAAATAAAAGCCCTAAGGTGATGGTAAACATGTAAACTTGTATATTTTGTTAAAACCTAAATTGAATGTTAATTTCAATAAATAGGTCTGACGTTGAGATCATCAAAAAAACAAATATAATGTCACGATCATAAAATTTAAGTAATGTGTTGCTGTTGATCCGAATATCCAAGATGTCGGAGTAAAACTTCTAGTATGGATTTCTTTTGCGCTTAGTCCTTCAATCCAAAGTTGCCCGAACCCTCCACGCAGGACAGAGTTTCTGTTATTTTCAGTTTTCTCATCATCTGTTCTTTCACTTTAGTGTTTTGTCTAACGCGTTAATGCACATCTTTGTAAATATATATAATAATTATTAAGGTTTTGCAATAATATAAATTTGTCAACCAAGTAATGAAAGTGGGCAGATAGTAAAGCACTTTTAAAATCCCCTTTTGGTAATACTACACAGCCAGAGGCTTAAGGCAGCTTTAATAAGGAAGCATAGTCGAGCGAATGTTATTATGTGGTAAATTCTCTTAAGGTGCTTTATGGTATCATGTTATTGGTTGTGTCTTGGAGAGATTATATATTTTCGTGTACCATCGTGTATGGTTTAATCTATGATTATGCAATTTTTAACCTGAACAGATGTTTCCCATAGGGTTATTTGTCCCCAAATATATGACAATACATGTAATAACGTAACATCCCTTAAAATTTACAAATGAACAAATGTTAGTTCCACCAAATAAAATTTGTTCAATGATATCAATAATTTAATAATTTAGCAATATAAAATTATGAAATAATAATAATAATATAATATAATATAATAATTAATAATAATATAAATAATAAAATAATAATAATATAATAATAATAATAATAATAATCAATAATATAATTAATACACAGATCATTGAATAATAATAGTAAAATAATAAAATAATAAAATAAATAAATAATAATAATAATAATAATAAATAATAAAATAATAATAATAATTTTAATAAATAATAATTAATAAATCATAATAATAATAATATAATAATAACATTGAGATACGGAGGATACCTTGTGTATGTGTTAAATTTACTAGTCTATTTCAGTTACCCATTTAATTAATTAACAAAATTACATTAATAATCTTTTACATAGCTGGAGTTATTTAATTTCTTGACATTCTCTTTATTGCTTGATTTTTCCTTTTTGGATTTACATTCTTCTCCCTTCACTCCTTCCCAGACTGTCATTTTCTTGATTCTGTTCTCATCACCAATGCATTTATTCAATAACATGTACAATATCACCTTGTCATTGTCTTTCTTATTCTTTGTCCCTGATGGACTTTTTAACACATACATGAACTGTTCTCTCCTAAAAGAGTTGTTTCAACACTCAAGCTTTCTGCCCAGTATGTGTTGAGATTGATAGGGGTTGGGTTTAACAAGAAATGTTGGCTATTATTGCAAACTAAATTCACCTTTCACGTCGCTCGTGTTTTTTAGATTTATACCTAAACTTTTTATGTTATAAAAATGAAATTTTGCGTGTTCTCAAAAAATATTTTATAATATTAGTCGTCATTTGTATTGTTTCTTACCTTTTCTAAAAGTTTTCATATTTTTTTTATTCAAAAAGTCTAATCTTTGTTTCAGAGATGTGTAAGAAAACCAAAAGAGATTTCTACAAGTCTTTCAGTACGATGAAGAATGCGGAGCTATTATTAAAATTAGAACATCATAACCTTCAGAAAAAACAGTGTTGTAATAAGCGATGGGACAATTATGGGTCTTCTATCAGGATTCTATAGAAAGTAGTATTAAAGCAATGGGCCTTTTATTAATAAGGCCATATAAAAAACTCCTTGACTAGTAAAATAAAATTGCGATTATAAAGGTAGAAATATTTTGGAAAATGAATATAAATTGTATTTCTTTTAAACCAACTTTACCATGGACTCTACAGTACCTACCTAGTAACTAAAAGCATCAGATGGGATAAAGGTGAAAACTCTAAGTTAATATTTCTATTCTTTAAGAAAGGTTAAAATTTTCAAATCCCTTTTCCAGAAATTCCTTATAAATTCTTAAGAGCCTATTAGGACAGTACCTTCATCCCACTCAAAGATTTTCTGAGGTTGACCCATCAACACCATGTATTTGAAAGGCTCTCAAAAGGATTCAGTATTCAACACTATTACATACTTCAAAGGGTTACTCATCTTGACCAGAAACATGTCAAAAATATTAATATGTAAAACCTTTTCACTTGAATTTTTATTCCTTTTTTATAAAAGGACCCCAAAATATTGATCCAAATGTAGTTCCTAAAGTGGAACCTTCCAATGGAGTTATACTTTGGTATCCTTAAAAAGAATTTTTGACTCAAATTGTGATACTCTTCCATGCAAGTTTCTTGCTATATATGCTGAAGATGATTTTATAATTCTTTTTTTATTTTGGAGAGTTAAATGGAAAAAGATATTAAAATTACTTTGCTTTTTAATTACACTACGAATCAAATTAATTATATAATTCCAGCGAAGTGTTCTAGGCTTTTATGCTGTGCTGCCATAACTATAATTTTGTTATGGACAATTTTATTGAACATAATATTAGAAATTTATTGTAAAATTTTTGCATTCAAAGTGTCACATTTACCTTTTAAAACTCTGTTTAAGCCTTTGTATTGCTTACAAATAAATTAAACTGAGCTCCAAACCGTGGGTCATGTAACAGATAAAAGACTTCAAAATATGAAACAACATATGGGAACGAATGTGTTTAAATGTTATTCAAAATGGCATACTTGTGTATGTTAGTTTAAAAAATGGTGAAGCTACTCTTCCGAGAAAATGAAAGTAATCATATTCTACATTGTCTACATTTACAATCAACTTATGAATAAATAGCCTAACGAAATGCATTATTTTTACACAAGTTTTTAAAGAAGATTTTACTGTCATGAAAAATAGTGGATGACACTCCTCTGGCAAAGTATACATACATAGGTTCAGTATTATAACATAAAAGTTGCCACGAAAAACCACGAAGAGTATATTTCTTGTGTTAGATCACCAACAAGTTAGGCCCTGAAAAATAATTACTACTACTAAGTACCTTAGCTGAAATAGCACGTGTAACACAGTCAGCTGGATTTATTTTACCACCTATATGATAATATATGAACAGTTTTTTCTTCACCATTTATCCGGACGGATAGGAGTGAGTTCAATAAAAATGATTTAATTTAGTATACCCTTTCTTTTCAACTTCTCGTTTCATGTTTATGCAATGCTTTTTATCACCCAATAGGTACTACGTTAGTCGTAGAGAGTCAGTATATAATGGCAGATATTAATAACAGAAGACAGTGGAAAATCAAGTTTGTTTTACAGTTCGTTGATTATACTTCTTTTAGTATCATGAACACCAAACTAAACAGCACTCAGTTCATAAAACAGGAATGGTTTTTTATCAGTAAATATGAATTTTAAACTTTATTTTGCTGAAAGAAGTTGAGGAGACAAAACCATTGAAAAGATCTTAAATACAAGACAACACCTATTAAATCCCTACTAGCATCAACAAAATTCCAATAAGCCTCTTAAAATAATTCTGGCAAGCGTTTCATCCCCAAGTACCTAGGAATTTACAGGAAACCTTACTGCATTGTACTTTGGCATATTTTTGTATTCATTTTTCATTCAACATTTTCTTTCCAAATTACTTGACCGTGAATTGGATTTTTATTTTGTAATTCATTTAAAAAATAGCTTTGGCCCTATTTTTTGTACGCAATAAATTTCCTAGCCTGATTCAATAATACCGATTATAGAAGCAAGGAACTAGTTCTTAATGTATTGGGCTTTATCATTTCAGAATGAAAAATTATTCTACTATCCCTTATCTCTATTCCATTATAAAACCAAAAGGCAATTTAACATACTTGAAAGTTTTTTTTCATTCTCCTTGCATTCAACTATAGCCTGGCAAATCAGAAGGTTGGTTGAAATTGTTGCAACAAAATCCAAATTTCACTAAATATTACCACTGGACTTTTAGTGGTATGGTTCAGCCACAAATACATTCATAAAGAGGAGTGTATAGCTAAATTATCCCATATAAGCTAATGAATAAAGAGACTTTCTCATATCAAATTCAAAGCGTTTCATACAAAGGCAAACATGCAAAATCAAAATTAGTATATACATTGCCATCATTATACACTTGGTGAAAATCTCATACCAAAAGGCAACCTTAGAAACTTATATGCAAGACAATCTAAATCCCTTACTTTTTATAATCTTTAAACCATAGAAAATAAAGCTTCTCAGTAAATTCCTCATGGAGCCTAATCATGTGAAAAAGGCCTTAACTAAAATCAATATAATAAATATTATTCAAACTCGTAAGGAGTTATACAGTAGAAATAGGTTTATTAAAGGTTAGGTCCTCATGAGCGAACCTGTTTGTGAGAAGATTTCCATTCCCTGTTCCAAACAATGTGGAATATTAAACGACTTCTGACAATTTGGTAACTTGGGGGTATTGACTCTAACACAGCTGTATTATGTGCCAAATGTACCTTTATTTGTTCTTAGATTTTTTAAATTAATTTATTCTTCAATAATACCAAGGGGCCCTAAACCTATTCTTGTCTCCAACATGGTTTTCACTTGTAAAATTTATCAATCCATGCTCTAAACTTTTACACGTGGGATTTTTAAATTGCTAAGTGCTTAGAAACATTATTTGGGTATATGAAGCAACTTATTTTTCATTTAAAAATTGTGTGGCATTCATAAGGAACGAACCCTCATGAAATTGGCTCTGTTCAGTAGTATTTTATAGATAATAAATTATGTCTTGATCTTTTATTTGAAAAAAACCTCTCCGATTAATTCTAGAGATAATTCGAAACAGTTCATTTAAAGATGTCATTCATTTTTTGGGGCTCGATCATAAATATAGGTTTTAGTAGGGAGCTATTGGTTTCATTTAACATAAATCTAATTTTTCATTAAATCTCATTCAAACTATAATACCTTACTTTTTAAGCTTTCTTCAGCCCTTTGGGCGCGTAATTGTACGACCTTGTCTACGCACGGAATTTAAAGCATTATACATATTTTGTATTTGTATTGTTAGATATTTGACATTACTCTGCAAAACAGTTAAATCACCACCAATAAGTATAAAGAGAAGTATAAATATAAAAGAACAAAGTTTATGTTGGCATGTTTAATGTGTAATGTAGTACATTACAGCTCAAGATGATTCCAAGCAAAAATATCGTTCACATTCTCTCTCTCTTCAATCATTATTGTTCTTTCCAGCAAAGTTTGTTATTGTAATTTTTGGAGAGTGTGTGCGAAGTATTTAGTTTTTTGTTGGCTACTTAATTTTTAGGACCTTATTTCAAGTACTACAATAGCTGGTATGTTATTTAATTTATTATTAACCATAATTTTAACGTTTACTTTGGCACATCAAATAGTCCTATAAGTTGACTTGAATGAAACCATTTACCCTTTAATACTAGACTTTTCAATGCTAAAACTAATTAAGATTTCCAGTATTTAAGTGCAATAAAATGTTACTCTATGATAAGCTGACCTCATATATTCTTTTCAGCAGGGAGAGCTTGTGTAGTGTATATATAAGTAGGAACTATAGTGATATTTTGTTGGTCTTTTGTTAACATGCCAGTAACCCCTCTAAAATTTTCCATTTGTATATTTGGAAACATGTTCTATCATTGTATTACAGATTAACCCCCATTTAATCTTTCTTTGTAGGTTCTGAGCAAATACTTTTTTAAAGGTCATATTTCTTCGGCTTAGGTGTCCATTTCTTAATCGTCCTTGGTTTTTTAATGCATAGAGTAATTTGCTGAAAATTACCAGTTCTTACATGTACGACGAAAGTTTAACTCCCACCAATTTTTATATAAGTGAAAAGGCTCCTCCCGCCACACCTTTCCGCCGGGCACATCTATTAACCCAAACATCCATCCTACACCACTTTTGATAACATTATATTACCCATCTGCTGAGGGTGGATCTTCATACCAACATGCACAATATTTTCATAGCGCGTGTACATCCATCCTTAGACCAATATACCATCTCTCAGTTAGCCTATACCTTTTCTGCTCCAGTTTATCTGTCCAATACTCAGCCTCTTACACCCACGCTCCCCCCTTCTTCTACCAACCACATATAAATAACTTCCACTACTAACCGTTTTGCATATATATCTCAAAGCAGATTATTAATCCAATTCTAATATTGCGACACACTTTAAGTATACCCTTCACTCCTCGTGATGTCCTGCACTAGATCTTCTTTAAAGCATCGTCATTGTCCACGAAATCTGGTATATGGGACTAAATCTTCTCATTATTTCCGAGCTTACCACTGTATCTCTAATGTCTCGACTTATAACCCCATAACACAGAATTCTCCGTAAAACATTACTACATTACAACCTGCTTATGTAGTAGATCAGCACTGGATTTTGCTATACTCCTAAGTCTAAATAATCTCTCTTTATATTATATTATAGTCACCTCTAAGTACTTATTTACCAAGATTAATGTAATCGGTAGTGTGGAGCACTGTAAACATTTCAAGGGCACTTCCAACAATACTATTTCCTCTATCTTTATACTTCTGTACAGAATTAAATTTTTTGGCTCTACATGCACAAACACAATTACTTCCATTATCATGCCGTTTAAGGTATGTCTATCTATACCATATATATATTTTAGATAACTCAGACCCCATTTTTTATTTTGTTGATTATTTATCAGGATAAAAAAAAAGTTAACTAATAAGTTCACACCTGCGCCTACTCTTTATCTAAACTTATAACCCCTTCGACATCAGACCGGTAGCATGTTCCTCTGTACATTTGAACTAACCTAATGTAACATCTTCACTATCTTGCCATGCTATGAATTCTCCTCCCTATGACAATCGCTGATTAAACAATGTTAACGATACACTCGATGCCTATATTCCTCCTATAACCAGAATTCCACTCAACTGCTTCTATCTAGAATTTTCAACTTCATCATAGAAATGTACCACCAAAATCGATCATAGTTGCCCAATATTAATTGGTTATTATAAGGAAGTCCTAGATGTCCATCCTCTCAATAACCAACTGCATTGCCTCCGGATAGCTCTCCTATAAGATCATGGTGGATACTGATTATGTACCTGATTTCTCAGTGACTGTCACCCTCGTCAAATCACTTGAATTCTATTAGCATAAGATTCCTATAATATGCCGATATAATAGCAGAATTGAGCTAAAACCAAAGGGGGTACATCAACACTAGACGAGTCACCTCGATGCCTCTATCTCCACATTAGTGTTCCAATACATGTGATAAAGATCGCATTATCGACTATTATAAGACAACTTCATTCTGAGTTTCCTTACAGCACGTCGTTCATTCATTATCGTTCATACACTACTATTGAGCATGATCAATCAAGGAAGAAAAGGTACCATTAATTATTGAGCCACCCCTGTGAACCACTGACCAAGCACGTGTTGAAACATAACAACTCAGACGTAGCCACACCTACCCATTTAGACTTTCCACAAATTCAGATATAGTCTTATATGCGGTAAAGTCCTCGATTGCAAAGATACTCCAGTGAAGAACGTCACTAAAATACGAAATGGGGGAATTTTAATTTGCTGTCTTGTCTCCCTTCATTTTTCTCAGTCCATTTGCCTTCAATGTTAAAGATTTTATCCACATCACACTCTGACCACTCCGCTTAAAACGTCACGCCTTTGTAATCTATCAAGCCATATTGTATCAGTCCGTATCGAGTCACCTGATCGCTACTATTCTTGGTTGCCTGCCTTACGTTAACACTTGACACAGTGCTGATAATCATTCTGGCCTACTCCATAGACGAAGCAGACTTTCGATATAATGAGACGTAGACTTCCCCTATAGTTACCGAAAGTGTGCCTAGAGCAGGACATCCCCTTATCTCCCTTACCCTATATAAGGGTGCCCGCAGCAAATCCGGTTTGGAACATAACTATACATGCTTACTTCCCACAATTCTGCTACAAGATTTTACGTATTATAATACCCTACTAACAAATACAACAAGCTAATCATTTTCACTTAAAACTTTTTTACCAGAATCAAAATCGATAATCACCGGCAGTCTCAACATCTCTTTACGATAATGCGATTCATTTTATATGATACATAAAAGTTCAATAAAAGAAATAAAAAATTTTTCACTCATATTTACCGCAGAAATATACCCATGTTTACAAATATACAGCACGTTTCTTCACATTACATACCTAATTTACCATACTCTACTGCTAATTGTGCTAAATTGAGTTCCCCAATCCTACAACCAATAAAGTATAAACTCAATTATATCACCCTGAGGAATCCCAGGGAGAAATAGCAGGACAGGCAAATGTTTTCAGGGATACAATAAACTTGCATAGTAAATCTACCTAGCAGTGGCCTGGGGTATCAGCAGCAAATTTAACTATTATTATTAGTACTATTTCTGCTGTTATTGGGAACTTGCTAGAGCAAATCTGCGATCTTAAATTATATAAAATATCATATAGTAAATTATAATAGAAATCATTTATTATATAATATAAATTTTGGGGACATAAAATTCATAATTCTTAATTAATATTTAAATTAATCAATAATAATTAAATATATTTGATATATACTTATATATAAATTCAATCATTGAGTAATTTTGTAACAATAATTTTCCCATAATGTAGTGATTGATCTTTATAGTTTTTCTGTATCCAGCTTGCAAATTATAACAACAATAAATTACAATTTTATTTTGATACTAGTTAAAGCCAGACCCCCCATTAATATTTATAACTATATATATATAATTATATATTAAGATGAAAAAACATAAATTAGATACATAAATTAAAATTATCTAAGATAATAAAACTTGCAGCAAAACATTTGAAGATCATTTTATATAATAGGAGTAAATTGCATAGTAATAAGCTATCATTTTCTCATAAATAAAAATTGATTATAAATCACCAATGGAGAGGCTCCTCTTCTGACGATAGAAGAGTGACATAAAGCCGAGAGTTCCAGATTAGTATTTTATTTTTCATGAATATTATTTAGAGATTTAATTGAAATAGTTGGAATAAAGGCTACTAGACGGAGAATACACCAAGAAGATTTTGTAATTGCTCATTTTGCTTGCATTTACTTATGAAAGCATAGTAATTTGAGAAAATAATATTATAAATTTATAAGATTGAAATATTGCTCTCTTTTCTATACATGAGCCTGGCTTATTGTGAAACAACTTTAGGTAACATTGCACCGAATTCAGCGTCCAGGTATTATGCGAACATGATCCTGAAATATTTGAAAATCTCCGTTCGCGCGAAGAACTGCCAGCAGCAACCACAGAGAAACAATCAGATGATTTTCCAGTTACAAAATTTGACACCCGTGATTTCTTTGCCAATGCAAGACACTGGGCTGTGAGTGCATTTCACGACTTCCATGAAAATCTCCCATCCGTTAACTTGAGCTTTTATCTCTAAATCTTTTCATTTTGGGCTATTCCGATTTATCTTCATATGAGATTAAAATATATGAAGTTATGAATTAATTATATTATCACAATTCTTTTCCCTACTATACTCATAAAAGTGGGCCCAAATATGAGGTACAAACACTCATAACTTCTCAGATCTACTCGGTGGGAATATGTATAGACACATGACCGAGAAAATTTTTTTATTTAAACTTCCTCTCCTAAATTGCTGATAATTAAATACTTCAAAGCAGCTTTACAATAAATGGGAGAAGCGTAGATGGAGCCAGGAACTAATTTTGTAAACATTTAAAGCACCTTTGGTAGGTTTTAATCATATGTGGTTTGGCATTTTGGGAAATGTAAAAGAAGTTCCTGTTTTAATGCCTCGACAAACCCGAATAAATCTTGAGGGACATTAATAAAGCCAAAGTTCTGGTAGAGAGTCCGGAATTGGGTATTTGCCCATAGAGTATGATACTGTTGGGTCTGTAGTTTTGGACATTTTGTTATTCTTATACCAGACATTATTAGTCTCCTCAATGACTCAGTTCAGAATTGCGTAAAGATGAATGCCGCAGTATATCAGGTCCAAGTTATCTAGATCTATTTGAAAGTAATCAGCTGACATTCAATAAATAAATGTTGCATTTTCTTGAGCTAATGCCAAGGATTATATGAATTTTATTAACTAATTTAGGACTTACGTAATAAAGATATTATAATGTAACAAACCTCGATATTATATTAAATTAATTTATCCCCGTTAAACTTTATTAATTATTAAGAAATAATGATACTTATAATAAATTTATTTAGGTGTCTTAGAAAATTTTCGTGGTATATAGAGCCATGGGACCCCCCATTAGGCTCCCCACCCCTTATTAAATACTAGCAACTACTGCATACGTATATATATATATAATATTTATATATATAAATATATTATAATATATAATATATAATATATATTAATATATATATATATATAATATAATTAGATAATATATATCTATATTATATTTTATTAATATAATTACTATTTAATATTACTAAATCTAATATTAATATTATATTAATAATTAGAATTATTATTTAGTTGATAATAATAAAAACTATAATACTAATAAATGAGTTCAATTTTATTATATATTATTCGGTACTTACATTAATAATTATAATCGCAGTATGATGTAAGTGTACATGATTAGTGAGGAGGCTTTAAATAAACAATTTACATATTTTCATAAATCACTCACGGCGGGTATTGTCACGTGCCTTTATCCATAATAAATAGTATATATACTATATAAATATATATATGACTATTATTTATTAGTTATTAATTAGGTACTACCAAACTAATAACTAACAAATACATAAATTAGTTATAAGTTATTAATTAGGTTCTCTAATAATATTTAAATATTATTTACGGGTTATTCATATTAAAGTATCTAAGATGATTTTACCAGTTAAATACTTAAATTTATAAATAAATTGTAACTCGTATAATAGTAATACAATAATAATTATAATACTAGGACCAAATCAACAATTGACTGTTTCTTTATAAAGTATTATTAATTAATTATTTAATGTAAAGGGTTTAAAGCAACCATTTTATCATTATTGATAGAAATTAACTATTGTTTATGAAAAGCAGAAAAGATGTGGATGGACCATCAAGTTAATGAACTAGCACCTATTGGAGTTTAATATCTTCGTGTAAACTCAATTTGTAAGACTTATCTCTTAAATGGGATATGAATGCGATTCAATTAGTTTTAATGTACTAACATACGAAGCTTTCAATACACTTTTGGTATTATTCCAACGGTACATAATTCATAATAATGATAATCGCATTACGACTATATGCAGAATTTACTAAAGTACTATAAAAGCGTTTTTTAATGTCAGCTATTTTGACATCCGTCACTGGTGTAGGATGACCATCCTTTGATCGTTCAATAAATACAGGAACCCTCCTAGGACTCGTTTAATGGAGCGAAAAATACCTAACAAATCTTAAATTTTTTTATATATAAAAGCCATGATATTAGATAGCAATGATAAAGTAAAAAAGTCAGTTAAGTCTACTAAGATGAGGGACGCACTAAAGAATGTCACTTGATCATACAAAAAAATATTTAATGAAAACCGAAATTCTGTGTTTCAAAATAAGCTATTGTTTTGAGATGACAAATTAGGTTTCTCTTATAGATGCTATAAGGTCTACCATTTTAGAGAAAGTTAGTTAATAAGTAAACCTGATACATTTTTTAATAAATGTACTACATTTTTATAATCTATAAATATTTTTTTAACTTATTAATCTGTTTAAAATATTAATTATTAAGTGAAATTAAAAGAAGTAAAGTAAGGTTGTAGTAGTGCTGTTGATAAACCTTATTTCATTATAAGTATATAATATACTTATATTTTCATTTAAATATTAAATATATATTGTTATCCTCGAAAGTTAACAACCGTTTTAGATGTCATTACGCTCCAAGTGAGCTGACATAAAAAATGATGCTCAATTTTCAAAATTTATACAATGAGAGGGAAATATAAATGTTCAAAGAGGTTACTGGGATCCGGTGTATTTCAATTATTTTTAGTATATATTATCGAGTCTGTTTATTTAAGATTTCTAGCGCAATAAATTCCCAATACTTCTTTTTGTCGTCATTAAAATTAATTAAGTCGTAGCAAATAAATAAATCCCGATATTTTTTGTCCAAATTAGCAATGTTCAGGAACAAAGAAGGAACGGGAAGACTGGTGTTCGATGCATGTTGGTGATAATATTATTAGCTAACCTGAGAGGATTTTTTATTAGGAGAAGGGGTGTAGAATTATTGAATAATTAGAATTATGGAGTGCTGTTAATAAATGTGATTTGAATCAATAACAAATAAAACAAATTTCATATGCTGATGATTTTTTTATGTGGTGAATCTCGGAAGAGAGTTGAGTGGATTGAGTAGAGAGAATTGGGCAGAGTGCGTCTAAAAGTATGGGTTTGAAAGTTAAATGTAGATAAGAGTAAGCTTTTATGATTGAGAGTGAGGACAGTCCATCAGTGTGAAGCTAACTTAGACTGGTGAGCAGCGCTGGAACAAGGGCTGAGTGTTAAGTATTAGGCTTATGCTTGGTAATAATGGGGATGAGGGGATGTAGATTTGCATTTCTCTTATGGAAAATGATGAGTGTAGGAGATTACAGATTAATTAGCAAGTGAATGGAATGGAGATTGTGGTTAACTGCTAGGCTGCCCTTATGAAGCTTGTAAATTTCCCAGGTTTAATTCAATTCCGATAAGTTTAGGAGTGTAGAAGGAAGCGTAAGTCTTATATTGTTGAAGGGATAGAGTAATTTGTTACCTTAACATATATTTGTAGGTTATCATATTCATGATTGCTGAGTGATCACTAGATCAGGCTTTTTTAAGTTAATAAGATTGTTGTTGACTTTTATAGTCTGGAACAATCAAAAATGAACGAAGGATTTGTGCTCTAAATTAGATACCAAGAAAGGCAGTGCCTACACTTTATCCTGAGAATCGTATGCTCTAATGTGGGACTATTAATCTTATAAAAGAGTAGTAAAGCTCGACGTTAATGTGTGGGAAAGAGCATATTTTGACTAAAGGATTTAGGAATGAGGATTATTTTTCTGCAGTGACAATCAATTCCCTTAAAGAGAGTTATGAAGGGTAAGTGTGATAGATTAGGTGTTAAAAAGAATGCATAAGAATGATATGAGAAAAATAGACATAGAATGAAGATTTAGTGTTGTCTTTATGTTGTATATTTCGGTGCGAAGAGGGAAGGCTAAAATGAGTATGCTACATTATGGATCGAATTATGATAAATGTTAAAACGTTGGTATTATTAGATGATTAGAAATTGAAACTTAAGGGTTATTATGGTGGTAGTGATCTGAGTTATAAAGGATAAAGTCGAAAGGGACTCGTTGAGCTGCCGCCAAAACCCTAGAAGTTTTTCGCAGATAAGAGATAAATGTTGGGATTGAAGCGTACAAGAATAAAGGACATGAGAGGCACATTCGATCCAGGAGTTAATTAAGATTTAAGAAGTTTAGAGGCAGCCAATACCCCATTTGGAGATTGAAGACCCGAAAAGAAGTTGCATTAATAATGAGGTAAGATATTCAGGGAGTTGTATAGATGATAGGGAAGTTTCAAGTTTTTTTGTAAAGGAGGTCATAGTGGTTTGATGTAATGTTGTGATCTAACCGTTGGTCACATATCTCCTCCCCTCTCCTCTCCCTTAGAATAAATGAATATTGTGTAACTCCGTGTTATACAACATGTGAATCTTTACGCCAGTTTATAAGTTATTTTTTTGGAACGAGAATAATATACCCCTTATATCAAATATACTTGTGTTGAACTATTCTTATTGGTACTCTATGTGATTCGTACACCAGGGCCATAACACATTAAAGGTCGCCCTAATATCGATTATATACTTTCTTGTACGAATATAAAGCAGTAGTAGAGAGGCACTTAATTTGCGATGTATAATTTTATATTATATTAAACTAAAAATACTATAACGTACTGTTTTTGACCTTCTTATTTGATAAGCGTTTAATTAATATATATAGAATCCCAATAAATATTGTAATAAATCAATAATTTTGTAAAATTACTTTATAACAAATAATAATATGCCTTAAGATACAAATAACTCTATATAAGCGGTCTTAAATAATTATTTAGTACCGATCTAGTGTATAATAAATTAGTAGAATTTTATTTACCCTTACACATAAAGGAGTTCCCTGATACCTGTTGCTTATGTTTTGACATACATCATATTTTTACGAGTAGGTAAATAAATAAAGGCTATGCACTAAAAAATATATAAATTTAGTTTTTATTAGGGTATAGGAACTAGTTAGCAAGAGAATCGGGCGGAAGGTGAAAGGGGCGAACTTTACGGACCATGTTCTAGGAAATATAGTAGAACTTTCGTTCTCTTTCGAACTCTCCCCTTACCCATGGCAACTTTTTGAATTTTTTTTTTTCTGTAAATCAGCTATGTGACACACCAAGGTGCCTTTCACATAGTCTGTAAAGCGCTTAAGCTATCTATCGACTACACAGAAAAAAATAAAATAATGATAAATTGTCTAAATATAAAAAGTGTTTATACTAAAAGATCCTCTATGAATTATATACAGAACACGATATCAGCAGACAAGCCTGTTACTCCCGCTCCACGACCAGATGGAGAGACGATAGTAAGTCGCCCACCACAACACCATAAATTGAGTTACAAGAATAAGAACAGCAAGTTCTGTTTGGCAAAATTTGGTTACTACACGGTTCAAAAACTCAATCTGAATGTGACTAAAAGTATCGTGCGTTTGAATTAATACGAAACATGATTTAGAGTTGCATCTTTAATGTTTTTGGGTGAGCCCAAATACTTTTACTTTTTTGTAACATTCTAATTTGACCAGTTTATTAATAAGTTATTTATTCATATTTTATAAAAATAATTTGTCTTTAGGAAAAAGTTTCCCCAGATAAAATTAAAAATCGAATCACGTTAGGATAATGGCTAGGTGAAATAAATGTAAACCGAGATTTATGATGAATAAAACCCGAATCCCGCAAAGCACTAGTGCGTTACGTGGGTAATTCAAACTAACTCAAATTTATCTCGGTTGCCCCGCTACAAATGGGGAAAGAATTTGTTGATACCCATCTATCTTTGAAACTTCTTTTTTTTTATATGAGTATTAAAAAAATATTTTGTCATTTTTTTTTTTTGTATAAAAAATACATTTCTCTGATGAAGCTATACTAAAATTTTTCTTAATAATCTATTCTTATGGAGAATATTGATTATAATATTGCTAACATGAAAATTGGTATCATATGTCAATAGATTTTTAGTCTTTTTACTTTGTTTTCGAGGTTCCTTTTATGCAATGTTTTTTTCCTGTTTCAAAGTTATTTATATTACATATGTTTTAATATAACTTTCGTAATTTATCTGTTACTAATAAATAATTTTATTAATTGATTAATTACGAATTGGATTCCCATTTCGCTGGCTTTTCTGAGGCTATATAAGCTTGAGATCGATCTTAAAGCCTCACTCTTTGTCATAACAGCTGCATTCACAGATCTTTAGTTCTCCCATATTTTTGTACTTGCTTATAATGATCTGCAAGGAAAGAATATCTTCTCCCCAGATTCATTTTATTCATAACAGCTTAATGTAACATTTAAATTATTTGGATGAATCTCGTCCCTTTGGTAAAAGTCCACCTGTTAGAGTTTAGAGCTGTCCGAAGATAGGTGAGTTCTGGTAGGGTTGGCTGCAATTTTTTTATATGGCAGACAACGGAAACTGTGAAAATTATTTCCTCCGCTGGTTTTATTCTAAATAGTGAATTTAGTGTTTTGTTTTTATCTGGCAGCCGGAATATTTAGGATAATAATTCCCAATTTTATTTCAGACTAACTAATCATTTCCTTCTGTCCAAAATTTTCAGCTAGTTAGGATTTATGGCCAGTTTACTTTTCGATATTAGTATCAATTTTTGACCAGAATATTTTTCCAAGGTGGGAAATGCTTCTGCAACTACAGTCCGCTTGTTAAAGCAGACTTGAAGTTGCTCGTGAGTTCGATTACCCCCATCTTGTATTAATATTTCTCTTTGTATTTAATGTTTCTTTCTTTCTTTTTGTATTTAATGTTTCTTTCTGTTTCTTCTTTAAAGATTCAGTCGTGTTATATCCGAGAGATATACTTCGAGACCCAGTTTCTAATTGATACTTTCTCTCTCATGTCAGATATAAATGTTAGATACAATCGATTAGAACATTGTAAAGCAGTCGAGGTTTAGTTTTTTGGTTATTTTCTTTCTAATCTCTTCTAAAAACTTGTATATATGAAAATGAAATTACCAACTATGCTATGCATTATTAGAACTTGCCAAAAATTATGCGGTATACTTCCATTTAATCTTACAATAACAAAGTAATTTTGTTAAATACACTGTAAAAAGAACAAGCATGTAGATATATATATATACTTATAATATTATATATATAAATTTATATATAGTATATATATATTATATATTAATAAATATAATAGTATATATATATATATATATAATTATAATATATATTATTATATATATATATATATAATATATATATATAAATTATATATATATATATCATTATATATATATATATATAGTTATATCTATATATATTATATATATATATATATATAGATATTATAATAATATATATATATATTTTTATATACTATTATAGATATATATTATTATTTATAATATATTATATATATATTATAATAATATATAATATATATATATATATATATATTTATTATAGTATATATATATATATAGTATATATATCTATATACTATATATATATATATATATATATATATATATATATATATATATATATATACTTATATATAATATATAATATTATACTATATATAATATACATATTTTATCAATATATAATAATTATATATATATATTATATATATATATATATTATATATATTTATATTAATTATATATATATAATATATTATATATTATATATATATATATATATATACTATATATAACCTATATAACATAATATAAATAATATAATATATAATATATATAAATAGTATATTATATATAATATCAGATATACTAATACTATAATATACTATATTATATTACTCTAGATAGTAATAATAATATAATACTATATATACTATATACTAATATATATACTATACCTATATATATATATTATTATAATTATATATATAAGTATATACTATATATATATAATATTATATAAGTATATACTATACGAGTTGACAGTAATAATCGATAACAATATCAAGCATTGATAAGGTATCATACTTAACATATCGATGTAATATTGATATAACTACCAAAATAATCGTAGCACAAACTCTTTCCTTTTCAAAGACATTCTAACACAGAAGGGCTTAGTTTGCTATTAAAACAGTTGCTGGCTAGAACCATTAATATTTATTATAATGCACTTTCCCGTTCTTAAATAAATCGAATATGTGCCATCAAGCTCATAATTGTGCAAGATATAGAATTAATAGACTTCTTATTAATAACACACACTCTCAGTTTTCTGCATCATATATAATAGTTTGAAGTTAAACCATTCCATAGAAAAATCTCGACATAACACAAAACTAAATAACTTAGCACAAAAAACATTTCAAACTTCCCATCAGTGAGCGATCTTAAATATGGAGATCAGGATATCTTCACTCCCCGGTACCATAGAACGCACTTTAATAATATGATTCATCTTACTTTGCCTATTCAGTCATTTTATTCTACACGACCTCACATTGTTAGCTATTCGTGTGCATGCGTCAATTCAGCGTCGATTTAGCAGAGTAATGGTAATTAAGAAACTATTCTTCAAGTATAAAGGTTAGCTAAATATTACTAATAAATGAGTAAGGGTCATTCTCTCTCTCTTCTCTCTCTCTCTCTCTCTCTCTCTATCTCTCTCATTCTCTCTCTCTCTTACTCTCGATTAGTGATCCTTTCATTCCTTATTTCCTTTCTATGCTCCTTTCTCTAACCTTTCTCTCCTTCTTCTTTCAAGATAAATGAGAATGGAGCTTTAATAATTTTTTAATGTACGTTTAAGAGCTTTGAAAACAACCACTTACATATTCTCATTATATATCTTTCTTATAATTTCCATTTTATTATACTAAAAATTTAATAAATATAGTACTCAAAATGAAATATTAAACAATAATAATTCCAGCAATAATTTCTTACCAAACGGTTGCAAACGCTCTTGAAGAGGAATATCCTGACCATTTTGGTATCATGACATACTGGTTACTATTAACCGGTCTCTTATTATTGTCAGTTCAAAGTTAAAAAACATATCTGCATAATTTGTTGTATTAGTAGGATAATATGTAATTATAACATCAGGTTTGTCATATTCCCCATTCCGAAAGCAATAGTAGCAGTAATTACTTCCAATCTTCATTTAAAAAAGCATGACTTACGATGGTTTTTCAAGGTTTCTTCCATAAATAATAGGGATATTGTTTTTCACCTATATATATATACTATTATATATAATATAGATAGTTATATATATATATACTACTTATACTATATATATATATATAAATTAATATACTATATATTATATATATATAATATAAAATTATTATATATATATATATTATAATATATATATAATATAATATATTATATATATATATATAATATATATATATATACCTATACTATATATTATATATATATATATATATTATATATAATATATATATATTATATATACTATATAAATTTCAATTCATACTACACTGGCAAACAAAAAAAAATCTTTTTTTGCTGCCAAGGAGATATTTTATCGAATTATAGTATATCGAGGTTCGCTGATTTTCAGAGAAATATGACATCCTAGTTTCATAGAATGCCTCTAAGTTCTTGAATACAGGAGATAAGTAATCAAATATCTACTCCTATACTAACATATCTTTTTAATGCATATTATATACACAATATGAGACTTACGTCTTTTCGCTAAGGTGGCTTACCTTTAATATACTTTATTTTGTCTCTTCAGAAACACTATGAGTACTTCACGCAAGAGCATGTTTTGAATAACCCAAGAGTATTCTGCGACATCTGTTGAAATATTGCCATGAGACAAAGCAAGAAATATTGACTAATCTGTAAGCAAGCATTATTCTGGCATACTTTGGAATGAAAACTCGGAGACAAGATAAATCTTGGCTCGCCCATATGAAGTCTGTAAACGTCGTGGTCGAAAATCTAATCGCAGTGCGAAAAGGACGAAAAAAGCGTTTAAAATTTGGTGTGCTCATATGTATGGCGGGAGCCAAAGAATCACCCACAGTGAATGTTGAATTTTGTTTGGTTACTGTTGAGTATTCAATTCGTCTACAAGAACTGTAAATTGAGTAATCGGCATTAAAAATCAGCAAGGTCGACCTGCTACACCTCCCGACGATGTCCCCAATCCAGGTCCGTTCACTATACATCCCAGACCCTATGCATTTGGTCTGCATGAAGAAGATTATCAGGAATTGGTCGTGCACACAGGCACGATCACGTCGCTAGAACTATGGAAGGAAAGTACTCGACACGAAGCACACAGTTCTCCCAGGAACGATCATCAATGATTTAGTACCGAGAGTTAAAGTCTCTCCAAGCAAGATTCTGAGCTTTTAGCATCCAGACTAAGTGAAAAGAACTGTCTAAGGAGGCCGAATGTTAAATAACTTTTTTCGACAAGAGAGTCAAGCTACTTCTTCATATTCATTGACAGAAGAAAGACCCGAGCAATATGTAGAACATCCGGACTCCTACTCCATGGGGTTACCAAAAATACACCAGCAGCATTGGGCAGATTGTTTATGGATAGTTCAACCAGAAGCTTGAAGTGTGTTTTACTTGAAACAATAGGCAATAGTTATGCATCTATTCCAATAGGTCACTCACACAAAATGAAAGCAAGATACTGAAATAACGAATGATCTGCAGAAGACTAAGATATAATGACAACACCAGGGTCTATATGACGTGATTTGAAATGGCTTCAAACAATTCTACTTGCGGCAGCCAAAAGCGGAACTATATCTAAGTACCCCTATTCTTCATATGCTTGTTGGTAGCATAGGGACTAAAGCAAGACACACTGAGAAAAAAGAAGTATGACCTGCAACATAGGGAAAATATGACATATGCGTGCATCAAAATATCATTCAACGACACCACTGAGTCTCGAAGGAGCAAAAAAACATTATATTTCACACCCACCTACCACATCCAACTATACTGCATGACAAGCAAATGTCGTCAGGCGCCATAGACAAAACTGGTGAATGTTTCAAAATCATAATTTGCAGATATTCTATCCCAAGGTTTTGAGATAATAGACGAAACTCCAAAGCTGGAATCTTTACGGCCCTCAATTTCGTCATATCATCAATATGACAATTTCACCATAAAATTCCGATGTTTGACTGATATTAAAGCAATACCTGCCTCAGGACAAAGTTTTTGATCCCATTGTCTTGTTCATGAACTTTTTTGAGCAACCTACGAAAATCTGAGGCCAAACCATGTAGAACTCGTACCAGAAAAATCGCTAAGACTTCACAAATAATTGATAGACTAATATGAAGCATAAAAATCGTTCACTTTACATAGTCATAGATCGCGTTTCCGGATAATCTAAGCACCATCTATACTTAGTTGAGACAAGGGAATGGTTCCATCGAAGATATCAGGTGATAGGAAGAAAGATTAAACAAGGACGATGGGACTACCACCAACATATTGGCAGACTCATTGTCCTGGGCAATTCAACGCTGATTGTCACACTTCTGCACACCAGAGACAATTATAAGACAGCATAGTTGTAATGCATTTACATTGGATTCATTGTACTGAAGTGAAATGTTTTGACCTATTAGCATTTTAGGTACATACTCATTAACAATTTGATATATATTTCGTAGTTTTTTATGTGAATACAAGCCTAACGTAAATTTTGTTATTAATGTATTTTTGTGACCTACCCGTATCTCAAAAACTAGAGCCAATCAGGAAAACGGAGGTCATATTCGGACAGGCCAACAAAGTACCTATAACAATGACCTTCAAATGATTTGCCGCAAATCTTTGTGGCCAGTGTTTTAAATCAATTAATTAACTTATGCTCTTACTTTACTAAATGACAATAATGCAAACAAAATTACGAGAATCTTAGGATAGTAAAAAATCGAAAGAACTCCGGCAAATATTAATTATTAATAATTATATATCATCTAATTTATTATTATTATTATTTCCATGATTAGTTATTATCTCCTATTCATTTCACTTATCATTACTTATTCATTATCTATTATTATATTAATTATTACTAATTATATATAATCATTATTTATTATTATAATTATAATTATTTATTATTATTATTCTTCATATATATTTATATTACTTATTATTAATTATTATGAACTATTAATTATCCATTATTATTATTCTTTATTTTATTATTATATCAATATCGTTATACATTAGTCTATTGTTCACGTCAAACAAAACACTCATATCAATATTATTTTAATATTTCTTAGTCTATTGAAAGATGTTTAACTAGAATACTTCTTTTTACTTTTTAAAGATTTTCTAGATTTAATATTGATTTCAGGTCATTATAATATTATAGAACTTAGCTTTTTATTAAATGTGATTCTTTTGCAGGGTCACTTTCCGCGAATCATATTACACATTGTTTTTTTGATATAATGTTGATCGAAATTTGTAATTTAAATTCATTTACTTACGAAAAATTTACAATTATTTAAAATTGTCAATGGGAGATCGATAAAGTACCTCATGATAATAACCAAAGATTAGCATAACCAACTCTTACAAATGTTTTTATTACCCACTGTGCACAATTTAATACTGAAATTTTCTACTGATACAGTCATTACGTCAAATCGGTTCTATCCTTTCTTATATTAACCTTGGGTGAGGTTTTTTAATATTACAGCACTCTTGCCTATTTGCGTAATCTTTTCACATCATTACATCTACTATAAATGTGGTGAATTCAGGTCCGTCCGTAGTTGGCAAGTAACTCCACACGCTTTAATCGCTATTCATCCAGACATTCTGACGGATAAATATATCTCCTAGAAGCCGTGGTTGACTGTAGGGACTCCAGTAAAGCCCACTCTACAACAAGTAGGAGCAATTCAAGGGAGATAAATTATTTATTAATGAAAAGCTGTACGTTATTATATAAACTCTATCAACATAAAATTTTAGTAAGTATGGATAAGGTCAGAAGATGTTGCCAGTCTGTTTGATATCCCACTCCGACCGAGCACGTAAAACAAATATCTTAGGAACAACATACGCAATCTCCGTTCTCCGGCCAACTACTCAGACGGAAAGTAGCTAACTAGTGATCTATAACTATGTGGGAGAATGTTCACCGTTTTTGCAAGATCAGAGCAGTCACTTTCTGATTCCCTAAACATTGAGGAAAAAACTTGAATTAATTACAATACATAATAATAATAATAATAGGATAAATAATAATAATAATAATATAATAAAACCCTAAATAATAATAATAATAATAAATATAATGTAATATAATACATAATATAATAATAATAATAATAAAATAAATAATACATAATAAATAATTAATAATAATAATATATAACTAATAATAAAGTTAATAATAATAATTCAAATTTAGCCAACGACATCAACGCTGGATTTCTATGAATATGAAGGCTCCGGGAATGAGGGAAAGTTCTGTCTCGCAAGTACGAAGGATCTTTAAAATGGCACAGACATACAAAAGAGTCCGATATAGTTGGGGTAATATACTGTTTCATATTGATTTGTTTGTTATTTTTTAGCAAGAGATTTGTATGTTTTATAGAAATAGCTTCCTAATATTTTTCAGGGAAGGAATTAACACATTAGATCCGTATCATAATTATTCTTTAAATTTTATTATAAAGTTTTTGAAAAGATATCAAATACTAAAATTATAATCGAAATTTAATTTATAATTATACTTTATAGTTTTCTAAGTTATTTATATTTTCCTGAGTGTTTTCCTTTTACGAAAACTATTGATTAAGTTGTTGTGCTTGAGATATCAAAATTTCCAAAATATTCAAAGATATCTCATCATTTTCCGGTGTTTTCCTTATTTCCACGTTATGAAATTTTATTTATATATATAAATTCAGATCTTACTTAAAATCCTCGTTAAAAAATCTCAACAACTAATCACTTTACGACCTGTATTTCAGGAGGAATGGCCATTTATATGTTTGAACCACAAAAATCCTAAAATTTCAAAATTTTGACAAAATTAAATTGAGGACTGTTACTCCAAAAATATAACAGCTATTAAAAATCCGAAAATACCATAGTATTAGTCACACAAAAACCTTTCTAAAAATATAAAAATCACTTTTCTACGACCTGTATTTCAGGAGGAATGGCCATTTATATGTTTGAACCACAACGAGGTAAATTTCAAAAGTTCAAAATTTTACAAAATTAAATTGAGGACTTGTAACTTGTTACTCAAAAAGTATAACAGCTAATTAAAACCGAAGATACCAATAGTATTGTTACACAAAAACCTTTCCTAAAATTAAAAATCACTTTTCTACGACCTGTATTTCAGGAGGAATGGCCATTTATATGTTTGAACCACAAAAATCCTAAAATTTCAAAAAATTCAAAATTTTCACAAAATTAAATTGAGGACTGTTACTCCAAAAGTATAACAGCTATTAAAAATCCGAAGATACCATAGTATTCCTCACACAAAAACCTTTCTAAAAATATAAAAATCACTTTTCTACGACCTGTATTTCAGGAGGAATGGCCATTTATATGTTTGAACCACAAAAATCCTAAAATTTCAAAAAATTCAAAATTTTCAACAAATTAAATTGAGGACTGTTTCTCCAAAGTATAACAGCTATTAAAATCCGAAATACCATAAGTATTCCCTACACAAAAACCTTTCTAACAATATAAAAATCACTTTTCTAAAACCTGTATTTCAGGAGGAGATGGACCATTATATGTTTGAACCAACAAAAATCCTAAAATTTCAAATTTTGAACAAAATTAAAATTGAGGACTGTTACGCCAAAAGTATAACGGCTATTAAAAATCCGAAGATCCATAGTATTCTCACACAAAACCTTTCTAAAAATATAAAATCACCTTGCTACGACCTGTATTTCAGGAAGAAACTTTTTATATTTGTGAACACAAAAATCCTAAATTTCAAAATTTAAATTTTCACAAAAATTAAATTGAGGACAGTTACTCCAAAAGTAAACAGCTATTAAAAATTCGAAGATACCATAGTATTCCTACACACTAACCTTCAAAAATATAAAAATCATTTTCTACGACCTGTATTCGGAGGAATGGCCATTTATAGGTTTAAACCACAAAATCCAAAAATTTCAAAATATTTGTAACAACATTAAATTGAGGAACGTTTTACGGCCAAAGTATGAACAGCTATTAAAAAATCCGAAGATACCCCATAGTATTCCCACACAAAAACCTTCTAAAAATATAAAAATCACCTTTCTACAACCTGTATTCAGGAGGAAGGGCCATTTATATGTTTGAACCAACAAAATTTCCTAAAATTTCATAAAATTCAAATTTTCACAAAATTAAATTGAAGGACTGTTACTCCAAAATTATAACAGCTATTAAAAATCCGAAGATATCATAGTATTCCTCACACAAAAACCTTTTTAAAAATATAAAATCACTTTCTACGACCTGTATTTCAGGAGGAAAGGCCATTTATATGTTTGAACCACAAAAAATCCTAAAATTCAAAAATTTTTGACAAAATTAATTGAGATTCTCCAAAAATATAACAGCTATTAAAAACCGAAAACCATAGTTCATAATAATACCACAAACCCTTCCAAAATATAAAAATCACTTTTCCTACGACCCTGTATTTCAGGAGGAAATGGCCATGTTAAATATGTTTTGAACACAAATCCTACAAATTTTAAAAAATTCAAAATTTTCACCAAATTAAATTGAGGACTGTTATCCAAAAGTATAACAGCCATGTAAAAAACCAAATACAATAGTATTCCTACAACAAAACCTTCTAAAAATATAAAAATCACTTTTCTACGACTGTATTTCAGGAGGAATGGCCATTTATAATTTTGAACCACAAAAATCCTAAATTTCAAAAAATCAAAATTTCCACAAAAAAAATGAAGGACTGTAACTGCCAAAAGCTATACAGCTATTAAAATCCGAAGATACCATAGTATTCCTCAACACAAAACCTTTCTAAAAATATAAATAACACTTTTCTACGACCTGGTTTTCAGGAGGAATGGCCATTTATATGTTTGAACCACAAAAATCCTTAACATTTCAAAATTTCAAAATTTCACAAATTAGACAAAAAATTACTCAAAACGTAATAACAGCTATTAAAAATCCGACAAGATACCATAGTATTCCTCAAACATAACCTTTCTAAAAATACGAAAATCACTTTCTAAGACCTGTATTTCAGGAGGAATGGCTATTTATATGTTTGAACAGCAAAAATCCCAAAAATCAAAATTTTGACAAATTAATTAAGGACTGTTACACCCAAAAGTATACCAGCTATTAAAAATCCGAGATACCATAGTAATTTCCCACACAAAAACCTTTCAAAAATTAAAAATCACTTTTCTACGACCTGTATTTCAGAGGATGGCATTTATATGTTTGAACCACAAAAATCATAAATTGTCAAATTGACAAAATTTTACATTGAGGACTGTTACGCCAAACGTATAACAGCAATTAAAATCCGAAGATACCAATAGTAATTCCTCACGACAAACCTTTCCTAAAAATATAAAAAATCATCTTTTCTTCGACCTGTATTCAGGAGGAATGGCCATTTAATATGTTGAACACAAAAATCCTGATAATTTCAAATTGCCAAAATTAAGTGAGGACTGTTACCAAAGTAAATAACAGCTATTAAAAATCCGAAGATACCATAATATTCTCACACAAAAACCTTTCTAAAAATTAAAAATCACTTTCTACGACCTGTATTTCAGAAGGAATGGCCTATTATAATGTTTGAACCCACAAAAATTCCCCAATTTCAAAAATCAAAAATTTTCACAATAATTAAATTAGACTGTTACTGCAAAAGTATAACAGCTATTAAAATCCGAAGATACCATATTAGTTCCTCACACAAACCTTCTAAAAATAAAAATCACTTTTCTTCGACCTGTATTTCAGGAGAATGGCCATTTATATGTTTGACACAAAAATCCTAAAATTTCAAAAAATTTCAACAAATCTTTAACAAAATTAAATTGAGGACTGGTTAACTCCAAAGTATACGCTATTAAAAATCCCGAAAGATACCATAGTATTGTATTCCTCACACAAAAACCTTCATAAAAATATAAATTACATTTCTTCGACCTGTATTTCAGGGAATGGCCATTTATAGTTTTGAACCACAAAATCTAAAACATTTCAAAAAATAAAAAAATTTTCCCACAAACTTCGTCTCCATGAGTTATCCAAAATATAACACTATTAAAAATCCGAAATACCAGAATATTCCTCACACAAAAACCTTTCCAAAATATAAAAATCACTCTTCTACGACCTGTATTTCAGGAGGAATGGCCATTTATATGTTTGAAACACAACAAAAATCTAAAATATTTCAAATTTGACAAATTTAAATGAGGACTGGTAGGCCAAAAGTATAACAGCTATTAAAAATCCGAAGATACCGTAGTATTCCTGCAACAAAAACCTCTAAAAAATATACAAAATCACCTTTTTTTCCCCCCCTAACGACCTGTTTCAGAGAAATGGCCAATTTATATGTTGAACCACAAAATCCTAAAATTTCAAAAATTTTTAAAAATTTTCAACAAAATAAATGAGGACTGTTACCAAAAGTATAACAGCTATTAATTAAAAATCCGAAGATACATAGTATTCCTCACACGAAAAACTTTCTAAAAATAAAAATCACTTCTTACGACCTGTTATTTCCGAGGAATTTCAAGGTATCTGTGGAGAAAAACCAAAATTTCAAAATTTGGACAAAATTAAATTGAGGACTGAGGACTGTTACGGCAAAAGTATAACAGCTATTAAAAATCCGAAGATACCATAGTATTCCTCACTACAAAACCTTTTCCTAACTTCCAATATCACTTTTCTAGAACCTGTATTTCAGGAGGAACTGGCCAATTTATATGTTATGAACCACAAAAATCCCTAAAATTCAATGAAAAATTTCAAAAATTTTCACAAAATTAAATTGTAGGATCTGTTACTTTATCGCAAAATATAACACTATTCAAAAAATCCGAAGATACCCTATATCCTTCACACAAAACCATTTCTAAAAATATACAAATCACTTTTCTACGACCTGTTTTTAAGGAGGAATGGCCATTTATACGCCACAACACAAAAATCCTAAAATTTCAAAAATTTTGACAAGTAAATAAATTGACTGTTACTCAAAAAATATAACAGCTATTAAAAATCCGAAGAGACCATAGTATTCCTCACACAAAAAACTCTTCTTAAAATATAAATTCACTTTTCTACCGACCTGTATTCAGGAGGAATGGCCATTATATGTTTGAACCACAAAAATCCTAAATTTTCAAAATTTAAAAATTTTCACAAATTAAATTGAGGACTGTTACTCAAAAGTATAACAGCTATTAAAAATCCGAAGATACTATAGTATTTCTCACACAAAAACCCTTCTAAAATATTAATAAATCACTTTCTACGACCTGATTTCAGAGGAAATGGCTCATGTTAATAAGTTTGAACCACAAAAACCTAAAAATTTCAAACAATTCAAATTTTACTCTATTGTGTTCCGGACTGTTACTCCAAAAGTAAACAGCTATTAAAATCGAAGATACCATAAAGATTCCTCACACATAAACCTTTCTAAAATACAAAAATCACTTTTCTAAGACCTGTATTTCAGGAGGATGGCCATTTATATGTTTTAACCATACAAAAAATCTAAAATTTCAAATATTTTTTGAAAATAAATTGAAGGATGTTTACGCCATAAAGTATAACCAGCTAATTAAAGAATCCCGAGATACCAGAGTATTGCCTCACACAAAACCTTTCTAAAAAATATAAAAATCATTTTTCTCCGACCTGTGTATTTAAGGAGGAATGGCCATTTATAGGTTTAAACCAAAATCCAAAATTCAAAATTGACAAAAATTAAGTGAGACTGTTACTCAAAACGTAATAACAGCTATTAAAAATCCGAAGATACCATAGTATTCCTCACACAAAAACCTTTCTAAAAATATAAAATCACTTTTTCTAGCGACCTGTATTCAGGAAGCAATGGCCACTCTTCATATGTTCTTTTCAAATTCTTCTGAAAATTCAAAATTCAAAAATTTCACAAAATTAAATTGAGAACTGTTACTCAAAAGTATAACAGCTATTAAAAATCCGAAAATACCATAGTAGGTATCCTCACACAAAAACCTTCCTAAAATAAAAAATCACTTTTCTACGAACCTGTATTATCAGGAGAATGGCCATTTTATTATGTTTGAACCACAAATAATCCTAAAATTTCAAATTTTGACCAAAATTAAATTGAGGACTGTTTCAGGCCAAAAGTATAACAGCTATAAAAATCCGAAAGATACCATAAGTAAATTCTCACACAAGAAACCTTCTAAAATATATAAAATCACCTTTCTACGACCTGTATTTATTCAGAGGAATGGCCATTTTGTATGTTTGAACCAAACAAAAATCCTCAAAATTCAAAAATTTATAAATTTTCACAAATGAAATTTATAGGACCTGTTACAGCAAAAGTATAACAGCTATTAAAAATCCGACGACACCCAAGTGATGTCCAAATGCAAAAACCTTTCTAAAAATATTAAAAATCAAACTTTTCCGACGACTGGTATTTCAGGATGAAGGCCATTTATAGTGTTGAAACACAAAATCCAAAAATTTCAAAAATTTTTTATAATTAATTGAGACTGTTTAACATCTTATTGCAAGTCAATTAGTGCCAGTCGCGAAGAACCATAGTAATTCCCTCACTCACAAAAACTTTCTAAAAATAGTAAAATTTAATAACCTTCTACGACCTGTATTTCAGGAAGAATGGCCATTTAAATGTTTTGAACTACAAAAATCCTAAAATTTCAAAAATTTCAAAATTTTCAACAAATTAAATTAAATGAGGACTGTTACTCCAAAAATATAGAGCAGCTATAAAAATCCGAAGGAGTACCCTAGTATCCTACCAAAAGCCTTTCTAAAAATATAAAAATCACGTTTCTACGACTTGTATTTCAGGAGAATGGCCATTTATATGTTTGAACCTAAAAAAAATCATAAAATTTTCAAAATTTGTGACAAATTAAATTGAGGGACTTATCTCCAAAAATATAACAGTTCTATTAAATAATCCGAAGAATAGGATACCATAGTATATAGTCCATACACAAAACCTTTCTAAATATATAAAAAATCACTTTTCTAACCGACTGTTATTTAGGAGGAAGGCCATTTATATATGTTTTGAACACACAAAAACCATAAATTTCAAAAATTCAAAATTTTCACAAATATTAATTGAGGATGGTACCTGTTACTAAAAAAGTATAACAGCCATTAAAAATCCGTATAGATATCCAATAGTATTCCCAACACAAAAACCTTTCTAAAATATAAAAATCTACTTTTTTACGACCTGTATTTCAGGAGGAATGGCCATTTATAAGTTTGAACCACAAAAAATCCTAAATTTCATAAAAATTCAAAAATTTTCACAAATTAAATTGAGGACTGTTACTCAAAAGTATAACCTATTAAAAATTCGAAGATACCATAGTATTTGTCCTCATCAACAAAAACCTTCTAAAAATAATAAAAAACAACTTTTCTACGACCTGATTTCAGGAGGAATGGCCATTTATTAGTTGAACCACAAATAATCCTTAAATTTTCAAAAAATTTTCAAAATTTCACAGAATTAGTTAATTGGGGATGTTAATCCAAAGTATAACAAGCTATAAAAATCCGTGATACCAATAAATTCCTCAAACAAAACCTTTCTAAATAATTTTTTAAATCACTTTCCTAAGACCTGTATTTCAGGAGGAATGGCCATTTATATTGTTTGAACCACAATAGCCCAAAAATTTGGTCAAAATTTTGACGAATTAACGGAGGACTGTTATGCAAACGAAAAGTATACCAGCTATTAGAAATCCGAAGATACCATAGTTTTCCTCACACAAAAACCTTTCTAAAAATATAAAAATCCACTTTTCTACGACCTGTATTTCAGCTGGTAACGCCGCATGAGAAGATCTAAACCAGCAAAAATCATCAAAAATGAAGGAGTTTCGCGAAAATAAATTGCACGCTGTTTACGGTCCAGAAAGTACTAACAGCTACTTATGGCACATTGTTTTCAAATATCCTAACCTTCCTAAAATAAAAATCAATTTTTCTTCAACCTGTAATTCAGGAGAATTGCCATATTATCATGTTGATCACCTACAAAAATCCTAAATTTCAAAATTTGACAAAATTAGCCTGAGGACTGGTTACGAGCAAAAGTATAACAGCCTATTAAATAATCCGAAAATACCAAGTATTACCTCACACAACAACCTTTTCCTAAAAAATATAAAAATCTCTTTTTTCCCGACCTGTATTCAAGGAGGAAAGGCCATTATGTGTTTGAACCTGACAAAAATCCTAAATTTCTCAAAAATTTCAAAATTTTCACAATATTAAATTGACCTGTTACACCCAAAGTATAACAGCTATTTAAAAATCCGAAGATTACCATAGTATTCCTCACACAATAAACCCTTCTAAAAATATAAATCAACGTTTTATCCACAACTGTATTTTTAGGAAGGAATGGCCATTAAATAAGGTTTGAACCTACAAAAATACAACAATTTCAATTCAATAAAATTCAAAAGATTTTCACCAAAGTTAAATTGAGAGACTGTTTACTCCAAAAGATATACAAGCTATTAAATCCGAAAATACCATAGTATTCTATTCACGACAAAAACCTTTCTCAAATATAAGAATCACTTTTGTCTAGACGGCCTTGTATTTTCAGGAGAATGGCCATTTGATATGTTGACATCAAATCCTAAAATTCAAAATTTTGACAAAATTAAATTGAGGTACTGTTTCGGCGGGGCCAAACGTATAAACAAGCTATTAAAGAATCGAAGAACCATAATGTATTCCTCAATCAAAAAACCTTTTTCTAAAAAATATAAAAATCCGCTCTTCTACGACCTGTAATTTCAGTGAGGATGGTCCATTTAGATGTTTGAATCCTACAAAAAATGCTAAAATTTCAAAAATTTTAAAATTTCGACAAAGAATTAAATTGACGGACTGTTCCTGTGGTGTACTTGGTTTTGTGAGTATAAAAGCATTCACAGTTCTATCTAAAAATGCGAAGATTACTATTAATGTATACTCCCAGCACAAAACCTTTCTAAAAAAGATAAAAAGTCACCATTCCTAGACGGGACCGTGTAAATTTTCAGGAGGAAATGGCCATTTTATGATGTTTTGAACCTACAAATCAAGAAAATTCAAAATTTTGACAAATAAATTGAGGACTGTTACGGCCAAGAAGTATATACAGCTATTAAAAATCCTTCGAAGATACCATCAGTATCCCCACACAAAAACATTTCCTAAAATATTAAAAAGTGAAGTCTCACAGACCCTGTATTCAGGAGGGAATGGCCATTTTATATGTTTGAACCACAAAAAATCCCACTACAATTTCAAAAATTTCAAAATTTTCACAAAATTAATTGAGGACGTCGTGACTACTCCTGCTTTTTGGTGACGTCTCAGATAATGAGCTATTTGAGGATCCGAAGATATCCTAGTATTCCTTACACAAAAACCTTTCTAAAACACTACATATAAAAATCCCATTTCTAGCGACGTGTAGCTTGCAGGAGGGAATGGAACATTTACATTGCTTGAATCGGGGCAATTCTACAATGGAATTTTGGAAGCATTTCCCACTTAAACAATTTTCAGCACTAATTTCATTTTGAATCTATTAAAAAATATTTAAAATTATTAATTACTAACAAAGTTAACATTCGAACAACACAAGTCAGTAAAAAGTATAGAATCACGTTTTCTACGACCTTGTATTTCAGTGACAGGAATGGCCAGTTATATGTTTGAATAGAAACCACAGAAGATCCCTTAATATTTCCAAAAATTTTAAAATTCCACAAAAATTAAAATGTGAGGACGTTTATTCCAAAAGTATAAACAGCCTGTAAAATCCGAAGATACCAATAGTATTCCTCACACAAAAACTTCTTTCCTAAAAATATAAAAAAATCACCAATACAAAGACCGGTGTATTTAAGGAACCATCCCATTAAATTATGGATACTATTTCAAAATCCCCCTAAATATTTTGCAATAAATTTCAAAACCCTTATGTTAATAAACAAATTAGAATTAGACTAGAATTTGTTACTCCAAAAGTATAACAGCTATAAAATCCGAAGACATCCTATTTATCCTGCCAGACAAAAACTTTCCTAAAAATATAAAAACACCAGTTTCACGACCCTGTATCAGGAGGATGGCCTTTTATAGTGTTTTGAATCCACTCCCAAAAAATCTCCTAATTTCAATTCCCAAAAAAATTTATTCGAGAAATTTTTCGAAATAGGAAAGAGGGACATACCTAAATTCAATTGAGGAATAGTTTTATTACTCCTTGATACTATATACAGCTATAAAAATGCGAAGATACCTAGTATTGTTTTTTGCCTCAAACATTAAAGACCCTTCTAGAAAATACTAAAATCACTTTTCTAAGACCTTTTTTCAGGAGGAATCGCCAATTTAAAATAGTGTTTGAGACCACACAACCGCTCTATCTAAAAATTTTTTCTAAGAATTGTTGAGCACAATAAATTGCACGTGACTTGTGACGCCCAAAAAGTTATATCAGCCAGCTATTAAAAAAATGTGATCTGAGAATCCGAGATACCATAGTATTCCTAAAAAACAACAAAAAAAAGCAAAACCTTTCTATTTTATAAAAAAGCAACTTTTCTAACCGACCTGTATTCAGAGGCTAATGGCCTTTATATGTTTGAAAATCCAACATACAAAAATCCATAAAATTTCCGGTATTTTTTAACAAAATAAATTGAGGACTGCATAGTTACGGGTGCCAGAAAGTATATAACAGTCTATAAAATGTCTGCAGAAAGAAAGCCATAGTAATTTCCTCAATTTCGACAAAAAGACCTTTCTGAAAAAATATAAAATCGATTTTATCGGCTCCGACCCTGTATGCTTCAGGAGAACCGCGCATTTATAGTTGAACCGACACCGAAAATCTGAGGGCTACCTTTGAAAAGAAAACACAATTTTGAACAACCATTAAGTGTTGAGGACGTTACGGCGACGAGGCCAAAAAGAATAGACAAGCTATTAAAAATCCGAAAGAACCTTCGTATTCCTCAGCGAGACAAAAACTGACTTCTAAAAATATAAAAATCCCCTTTTCTATACGAACCTGTATTCCAGAAGTGAATTGCTAATCATTCCTGCATAGTAGAAAATCCTCCAAAAAAATTTCAAAATTGTTCAACGAAATTTTCGACAAATTAAAAGTTGAGGACTTTGTTACTCTTCCATAAAATATATAACAGCTCTAATTAAAAATTCCGAAAATAAAAGTTATTCCTCACAGCAAAACCTTTCTAAAAATATAAAAATCACCTTCCTACGACCTGTAATTTCAGGAGGAATGGCCATTTTATATGTTTGAAACACAAAAAAATTTTATCAAAATTTCAAAATCAAAATTTTGATACACAAAATTGAATAATTGAGGACTGTTACTTGGACTTTTACTACTTTGATTTCCAAAAGTATAAAGCTATTAAATTATCCACAAGATCCATAATTTGTGTGCTCTCACATCATTGCCATGAAAACCTTTCTAAGAAATAAATGATAAATCACTTTTTCTATCGACCCTGTATCGAGGAGGGAATGGCCATTTATATGTTGTTTGAACCGCAAAGAGCCTAAAATTTTCAAAAAAATTGTTCAAATTTCAGCTGCTTGGAGAATGGTATTGTTATAGTATATTTTTCTTGTGTTAAAAGAAATAAGTAAGATTACAGCTATAAAGAATTTCGCGATAGATACCATAGTATTCCCCACATCCCCCACAACACTGACATGTGCTTGGACAAAATAAACTTTCTATAAAAATATAAAATTCACTTTTCTTTTCGAACCTGTATTCAAGGAGGGAATGGCCAATATTAATGAGTTTGAATCCACAAAAATCACTAATAAAATTCACAAAAAATTCAAATTCACAAAATTAAGATTGGGACTTGTTACTTGCCCGTCCAAATAGTATACGACTATTAGAATCGAAATACATAGTATTACTACACAAGGGTTAAGTATTCTTCAAAATATAAAAAGTGCACTTATTTCTACGGACCTGTATTTTCAGTAGGAAAATGGCCATTTTAAATTATGTTTGATCCGAAGTTTGAAGAACCAAAATCCTATAGATTTTCAAATTTTGAAAATATAAATTGGAGACATGTTACGTGGCCAAAAGTATACAGTCTATTTTAAAAAACTCGAGAGATTACAATAGTATTTGTCTTCAACACAAAACTCATTTTCTTATAAAAATAAGAAAAATCACCTTTCTTATTTTTGTATTTCAGGAGGAATGGCCCTTTATATGAAAGAAGACCCCACAAAAATCCCGATAAAATTTTTTTCAAAATTTTGAAACAAATTAATTGAGGATTGTTACGGCCAAGAGTATAAATCCAGCTATTAAATACTAATCCGAAGATACCATAGTAGTCCTCACACAGAAACCCTTCTAAATAATAATTAAAAATCATGTTTTCTCGAGACCCCTGTTATCTTCAAGGATGAATGTCCATTATAACTTTTTGATCCACAAAAAATCCTAAAATTTCAAAATTTGACAAATTAAAGTTAGGGACTTGTGTTACTGTTACTCCAAAAGTATACAAGCTATTAAAAATCCGAAGAATACATAGTATATTCCTCACACAAAAACCTTTCTGAAAATATATCAAATCACTTTTCCCTACGACCCTGTAATTTCAAGGAGGAATGGCCCATGTTGCTACATGTTTTGAAGACCATCAAAAATCCTGAAATTTAATTAAATTTCAAAATTTTCCATGACACACCACTAAAATAAATTGAGGAACTGTACTGGCCAAAAGTAATAAACAGCATTAAAAATCCGAAAATTACCGATTAGTATCTACACAAAAAACCTCTCAAATATAAAAAATCCTTTTCACGACCCTTTGTAATTTCAAGAGGAATGGCCATTTATCTATGTTTGAACCACAAAAATCTCAAAATTTCAAATTTTGACAAAATTAAATTGAGGACTGTTACTCCAAAAGTAAACAGCTATTAAAACCGAAATACCGAAAGATCCCTCACAGTCAAAACGCTTCAAAAATATAAAAATCACTTTTCTACGACCTGTATTCGGAGGAATGGCCATTTATATGTTTTGAAAAACAATCCTAAAATTTCAAAATGTTGACAAAACTTAAATTTGAGGAACTGTTACGCCAAAAGTCTAACAGCTATTAAAAATCCGAAGATCCATAGTATCCTGCACACAAAACCTTTCCTAAAAAAATAAAAATCACCCTTCTACGACCTGTATTTCAGGAGGAATGGCATTTATATGTTTGAACCACAAAAAAACACAGAATTTCAAAAATTTGCGAAAGTTTCACAAAAATAAATTGGGGAGAATTCCGCCAAAGTATAACAGCTATAAAATCCGAAGATACCCAGTCTCCCACACAAAACCTTTCGTAAAAATAAATAAAAAGTCACTTTCTATCACCTGTATTTCAGGAGGATGGCCATTTAGTTTTTTTTTATAAGTTTGAAGAAAGTAAAAAATTTTATTCTTGCAAAATTTTGAACAAATTCACTTGGACTGTTACTCAAAATATAACAGCTATAAATCCGAAGAACCATAAGTATTTCCAGTTCTCTTTTTCTCTAAAAAATATAAAAATGAAAATTCTACCTGTATTTCAGGAGGAAGGCCATTTATATGTTGAACCTCAAAAATCCTAAAATTTCAAAAATTCAAAATTTTCACAAAATTAAATTGAGGACTGTACTCGACTCCAAGAAGTAGAACACCATAAAAATGCCGACAGATTCCCTAGAGTCCTACTACATACCTTTTCCACGGTATAGTAAATAAATCACTTTTCTAGACCTTATTTCAGGAGGAGATGGCATTTATAAGTTGAAACACCACAAAAATCGCTAAAATTCAATAAAATTCAAAATTTTCACAAAATTAAATTGAGACTGTTTACGGCTCCAAAATATAGACATATTAAAAAATCCGAAATACCATAGTATTTTCCTCACCACAAAACCTTCAAAATTAATAAAATCAACTTTCTACGACCTGTATTCAGGAGGAATGGCCATTTATATTTTGAACCACAAAAATCTTAAATTTCAAAAATTTTCAAATTTCACGAAATTAAATTGAGGAACTGTTGCCCCCAAAACTGAAACAGCTATTAAAATCCGAAGATACCATAGAATTCCTCACACATAAACCTTTCTAAAAAACCAAAAATCACTTTTCTAAGACCTGTATTTCAGGAATGGCCATTTAATATGTTTGAACACAAAAATCCCTAGAAAATTCAAAAATTTTGACAAAAAGAAATTGAGGACTGTTACGCCAAAATATAACAGTAATTAAAAATCCGAAGAAACCACAGTATTCCTCACACAAAACCTTTCTTAAAAATATAGAAAATCACTTTTCTACGACACTGTATTCAGGAGAAGTGCCAATTTAAATGTTTGAACATCAAACAGCATAAAGTTCACACAAAGTTGACAATAATTAAGTTGAGGACGTCAGTGTGCCAAACAGTATAACAGCTATATAAAAATGCCGAGAGAACCATAGTATGTGCCTCACACAAAAAACCTTCTAAAAATATAATAAATCATTTTTCTACCACCTGTATTTCAGGAGGAATGGCCATGTTATATGTTTGAACCACAAAATCCTAATTTCAAAAATTGAACACATCTAAGTTGAGGACGTTAACGCAAAAGTAATACCCAGCTATAAATCCGAAGATACCATAGTAGTCCTCACACAAAAAACCGTTCCAAAAATATGAAAAATCACTTTTCTACGAACCTGTAAATTTCCAGGAGGAATGGCTCTTTAATTATGTTGAACCACGAAAACCTAATAATCTTCAAAAAAATTCAAAATTTTTCACAAAATTAAATTGAGGACTGGACTGTTCTGCCAAAAGTATAACAGCTATTAAAAATCCCAAGATACCATAGTATTTCCGCACACACCAACCTTTCTAAAAATAATAAAAATTCACTTTTCAACAAAGATTAAGGCCATTATATGTTTGAACTCACAAAAATCCTAAAATTTCAAAATTCAAATTTCACAATTAAATTGAGGACTGTTACTCGCCAAAAGTATAACAGCTAGTTAAAAATCCGAAAATACCATAATATTCCTCAACAAAAACCTTTCAAAATATATCATCACTTTTCTGCGACCTGTATTTCAGGAGGAATGGCCATTTATATGTTGAACCCAAAAATCCTAAATTTCAAATTTTGACAAATTGGCGATCTTTTACTCAAAAAGTATAAACAGCTATTAAAAATCCGAAGATACCATAGTATTCCTCACACCAAAAAACTTTTAAAATATAAAAATCACCTTTCAACGACCTGTATTTCAGGAGAATGGCCATTATATGTTGAATCCTACAAAAATCCTAAATTTCAAAAAATTTAAAATTTTCAACAAAATAAATTGAGGGACTGTTACTCCAATAAGTAATAACAGCCTATTAAAAATCTTCGAATTATACTTTATATTGTATCCTCACTACAAGATAACCTTTCTAAAAATAATAAAAACACCTTTCACGCTGTACTGTCAGGTAGATGCCATTTATATTTGAGAAGCCACAAATCAAAAAATTCAAATATTTTGACAAAATTAAATTGAGACTGTTACGCCAAAAGTATAACAGCTTATTAAAAATGCCGTAAAAATCCATATGATTCCCACCAAAAGACCTTTCTAAAAAATAAAATTCACCGCTTCTCGAAAAACTTATTTCAGAGAGGACATGGCATTTATATGTTGAACCACAAAAATTCCTAAATTTAAAAATTTCAAAATTGTTTAACAAAATTAAATTGAGGACTGTTACTGCAAAATTAAACAGCTATTAAAAATCCGAAGATAGACCGCTAGTAATTCCTAACACAAACTTCTAGAAAATATAAAAATTCACATTTCTACGGAACCTGTATTTCAGGAGGAACTGGCCAATTTATTGTTGAACCCACAAAAATGCCTAAAATTTCCGAAAATTTTGGACAAATTAAATTGAGTGACTTACTCCCCAAAATATAACAGCTATTAAAAATCCGAAGACTACATAGTATTTCCTCACACAAAAACCTTTTCTAAAATATTAAACAATCACTTTTCGACGAGCCTGTATTTCAGAGGATGGCCATTTTAAACATGTTTTGAAACCACTAAAAATCCTAATTTCAAAATGTCAAAATTTTCACAAAATAATTGAGGACTGTACCTCCAAAAGTATAGCAGCTATTAAAAACTCCATAGTAATCCTCACACAAAAACCTTTCAAACAATATAAAAACAATTTCTTACGACCTGTCATTCAGGAGGAAATGGCCATTTATAAGTCTGAACCACAAAAATCCCTAAAATTTCAAAAAATCAAATTTCACGTATGAAATATTGACAAGTATCTCAAAAGTATAGACGGCTATTAAAAATCGCCGAAAGATACCATAGATCTCACACAAAAACTTCTAAAAATATAAATAACACCTTTCTACCGACCTGTCATTTCAGGAGGATGGCTTTATATGTTGAACCACCAAAATCCTAATCAAAATTTCAAAATTTTCACAAAATTAAATGAGGACGTTACTCCAAAATGTATAACTCTTCTACATAAATTTCAGGCAATTCTTTTCGGCAGCTTTGCCATAAACATTTCTAAAATACACATAGCTTTGTATATATGATACCTAAAGTAATTACTATTTGCCTTTTTGAAAAATTAAATTCAAATTTTGACAAAATTTGAATTGTTGGACTTTACGTGACTGAATTTGACCAGCTAAAAACCGAAGAATACCATAGTAATTCCTCACACATAAAAATAAAACCTTCTAAGAATATAGAAAATCACTTTTCCTACGACATAAGGAAAAAACTTATTTACATTATTTTTGAAGTCTAAAAATCAAGTTTTCAAAAGTTTACAAAATGTAAATGAGGACTGTTACGACGCCAACATTGTAAACCCTAATTAATATTCCGAAGAAGCCCATAATTTGACTCACAACAGAAAACCTTCTTAAAATCATATAAAATGATTTTCGGCCCACATTATTTCAGGAGCAAGTCCATAAATAGTGATAAAAGCAAAAATCCTAAAATTTCAAAATTGCAAATTAATTGAGGACTGTTAGGCAAACAATACAACACCGCACCCAAATCCGAAGATACCATAGTATTCCTCACAAAAAAGCCTTTCCTATAAAATATAAAAAATCACGCTTTCCACGACTTGTATCAGAAAGAAACGCCATTAATGTTTGGAACCAATAAAAATTCAATGTATCTAAAACTTCAAAATTTTCGCCACAACATTAAATTGAGGACTTACTCCACAAATATAACAGCTATTAAAACATTCCGAAACCAAGTATTCCTCACACAAAACCTTTTCTAAAATATAAAATCACTTTTCTACACCTGTATTTGACGAATGGCCATTTATATGTTTGACCAAACAAAAATCCAAAATTCAAAAATTGAATTTTTTTTTTGACAAAATTAAATTGAGGACCTGTTACTCCAAAAGCTATAGACGCTAATTAAAAATCACGAAATACCGATAGTAATTCCTCAGACAAAACTTTCTAAAAAATATAAAAATTCATTTCTACGACCTGTATTTCAGAGGGAATGTTATATGTTTACACCACAAAAATCCTAAAATTGTCAAAAATTTTAAAATTTCACTAAAATAAATTGAGGACTGTTACTCCTCCAAAAGTATAACAGCTAGTAAAAATCCGAGATACCATAGTATTCCTCACACAAAAACCTTTCTAAAAATATATAAAAAATTCCTCTAATCACTTTTCTTCGACCTGTATTCAGGAGGATGCCATTTATAGTTTAACCACAAACAACATCTCCTAAAAATTCAAAAAATTCAAAAATTTTCAACAAAATATATGAGGACGTGTTACTTCCAAAGTAACCAGCTATGTTAGCTGTTAAGAATATGTTTGCTACAAAAAACTTTCTCAAAAATAACAATCACTTTCAGAATAATTCGCAAGGAGTAGGCCATTATATGTTTGACCACAAAAATCCTAAAAAAAATATTGACAAAATTAAATTGAGGACTGTGACTCCAAAAGTCCAAAAGTATGACAGCTATTAAAAATCCGAAGATACCTAAGTATTTCCTCGAACAAAAACCTTTCTAAAAAATAAAATCACCTTTCTACGAACTGTATTTCAGGAGGAATGGCCATTTATATGTTTGACCACAAAAATCCTAAAATTTCAAAAATTTTCAAATATCTTCACAAAATTAAATTGAGACTGTTACTACAAATATAACAGCTATTAAAATCCGAAGATACCCTAGTATTCCTTCAACACAAAAACTTCTAAAAATATAAAAATCACTTTCAACGACTTGTATTAGAAGGAACGGCCATTTATATTTTGAACCACAAAAAACCTAAAATTTCAAAATTTTGACAAAATTATTGAGGACTTACTCCAAAAATATAACAGCTATACAAAATCCGAAGATACCATAGGATTCCTCCCAAATCTAAAAAAAATAAATCACTTTTAGCGACCTGTATTTCAGGAAGAATGGCCATTTATATGTTTGAACCACAAAAAGCCTAAATTTCAAAAATTTCAAAGTTCAACAAAATTAAATTGAGGACTGTTACTCCCAAAAGTATAACAGCCATAAACAATCCGAAGACACCATAGTATCTCACACAAAACCTTTCTAAAAAATATAAATCACTTTTCTACGGACTGTATTTTCAGAGAACATGGCCATTATAATTGACCACAAAAATCAAAAATTTCAAAAAAATTCAAAATTCACAAATAACATTGAGGATCTGTTATCCCAAAAGTAATAACACTATTAAAAATCCGAGATACCATTATTTCCTCCACACATTAAACCTATTCTAAAAATATAAAAATCCATTTCTACGACTTGTATTTCAGGAGCAGGCTTTTATAGTTTGAACCACAAAAAATCCCAAATTTCAAAAATTCAAAATTTCAGCGAAATAATGAGGACAGTAACTTGTCTCAAAAGTATAAACAGCTTATTAAAACGAAGATACCTAGTATTCCTCAACTAAAACCTCTAAAAATACAAAAATCACTAGCTGCGACCAGTATTTCCCAGGAGATTGCCATTTAATATTTGAACACAAAAACATAAAATTTTCTAACAATGAAATTAAATTGGGACTGTTATCCCAACTAATAAGGGTGTCAAGGAATGGTAAAATAAAAAAGAAAATATCCATAGTATGCCCACACCAAAAACCTTCTAAAAATATAAAAATCACTTTCTACGACGTATTTCAGGAAGGAATGCCTTATATTGAAGCGGCACAAAATCAATAAAATGTTCATAAGTTGCAAATAAATTGAGACTGTTACGGTCCAAAAGTATACAGCTATAAAATCCGAAGATACCTATAGTATTCCTGCACACAATAAAACCTTCTAAAAATATAAAAATCAAATTTTTCTCCGATATCTTTAAAGCTCGTGGGAATTGGCCATTAATGTTTTGAACCACAAAATCCTAAAATTCAAAATTTTGACAAAATTCAAGTGAGGACTGTTACTGCCAAAAGCTATAACAGCTATAAGAAATCGAAGATACATAGTATTCCCTCACGCACAAAAATCCTTTCTAAAAATATAAAAAATCACTTTCCTACGACCGTATTTCCGGAGGAAGGCATTTTATAGGTTGGAAAAACAAAAATCCTAATACAAAAGTTTCAACCGATTTTCACAAAATTAAATTGAGGACGTTCTTCCAAAAAATATAACAGTCTATAAAATTACCGTAAAATACGCATAAGTAAGTCACAAAATATCCTTTCCTAAAAATAACAATCACTTTTTCCTACGACTGTATTCAGGAGAATGCCATTTTATATGTTTTGAAGCACAAAGAATCTAAAATTTCAAAAATTTCCAAAATTTCACAAAATTGAAAGACCCTGTACCTCCAAAAGTATAACAGCCTTATTAAAAATCCCGCCAAGATACCATAGTATCTGCCTCAACCAAAAACCTTCCTAAACATATAAAATTCACTTTTCTACGACCGTGTATTCAGGAGGAAATGGCCAATTTAATATGTTGAACCACCAAAAATCCTACAATTCAAAAATTTTCAAAAATTCACAAAATTCATAGAACGTTACTCAATAATAATAACAGCATTAAAATAATAATAAACCTACCAATGTATTCCTCACACAAAACCTTCTAAAAATATAAAAATCACTTTCTTTCGACCTGTATTCAGGAGAAAGGCCATTTATATGTTGAAACTCAGGTTATCAAAAACCTACAATTCCAAAAAATTCAAAATTTTCTAGTCAAATTTAAATTAGGATTACCTCCAAAGGTATACAGCTAATTTAAAAACCGAAATCACCATGAGTATTCCGCACACAAAAACCTTTCCCAAAATATAAAAATCACTTTTCTACGACCTGTAATTCAGGAGGAATGGGGTCCCCCCCAAATTTATATGTTTGAACCCAAACATCTAAAATTTTCAATGTACAAAATAAAAATTGAGACTGTTACGCAAAAGTATTTATACCAGCTATTAAAAATCGAAGATACCATAGTATTCTCCTCACACAAAAAACCTTCCTAAAAATATAAAAATCACTTTCTACGACCTGTAAATTTCAGGAGGAATGGCCATTTTATATGTGTTTGAACCACAAAAAAATCCTGAAAATTTGAATTCAAAATTTTTGACAAATTTAGGTTGGGAAATATAAAAATATAACAAGCTATAAATATATAAAAGTACAAATAATAGATCACGAACAATCGACAAAACCTTCCCCCCCCTAAAAAAAAAAAAAAAAAAAAAATCCCCCCAAACTTTTTCCCCCGTCCACGGGGGGACCCCCGGTATTTCTAGGAGAATGCCATTATATGTTTGAACCGACAAAAATCCTAAAAATTTAAAAATTCAAAATTTTTCACAAAATAAATTTTGAGGACTGTACCAAAAGTAAACAGGCCATTAAAATCTCGAAGATACCATAGTATTCCTCACACAAAAAAACCTTTCTAACAAAAAATGTAAAAATCACTTTTCTACGACCTGTTTCAGGAGAATGGCCATCGTTTATAAGTTGAACCATCATAAAACCTAAAATTCAAAAATTTCAAAATTTTTCACCAAAAACAAATGGAGGACTGTTACGGCCCAAAAGTATAACCAGCTATTAAAGAATCCGAGATACCATAGGTATTGCCTCAACACAAAACCTCTTCTAAAAAGATAAAAATCCCACTTTTACGACCTGATTCAGGAGAATGGCCCTTGTTGATATAGTTGAACCGATGATGCTAAAAGAATTCCTAAATGTTTCAAAGAATTTCCCCAAATTCACAAAATTAATGGAGTGAGCTAGTGTTACTGTCCCAAAGTAAGGGTACAGGGTCTTATTAAAAATCAGAAGATACCAAAGTATATAGTGTTCTTCAAACAAAAACCTTTCTAAAAATAGTACAAAAATCACTTTCTAAGACTGTATTGTCAGTGAGAATTTGGCCAATTATGACGTTGAATCGGGTTGTCTGTTACAAAAGATCCTAAATTCAACATTTGTGGACAAAAATTAAATTGAGTGACTGTTACTCCAAAAGTATTATGTCCAGCGTTTAAAAAAATCGCGAAGATACCATAAGGGACTTCCGCAAGCACAAAACACTTTCTAAAAATATAATAAAAAAAAAAACCGCAAGAACCTTGCAATAAACTTTACGACCCCCTTTTTTTTTTAAATTCCCCCAAAAAATTTTATATGTTTAAGCCACAAAAATCTAAAAATTTCAAAAGTTTTGACAAAATTTAAATTGAGGAACGTTAGGACCAAAAGTATAACAACTATAAAACCCGAATACCATAGTCTATTAAGTACACAAAAACCTTTCTAAAATATAAAACTAACTCTCTAGCCTTGTAGTTGGAAGACTGCGTTCAGTAGGTTTGTGACCGAAACAAATCCAAAGATTTTCAAAAATTTGCAAAATTTCACAAAATAAATTGAGGCACACTGTACTCCAAAGTAAACAGCTGATTTAAAAATCCGAAGATACCCTAATATTCCAAAAAAGCAAAACTTCTAAAAATAATAAAATTAATCTTTTTTCTACGACCTGTATTCAGGAGGAATGGCCATTTATATTGAACCACAAATTTCAATTCAAAATTTTGACAAAATTTAATTGAGGACTTACTCCCAAAAATAAAACAGCTATTAAAAATCCGAAGATACCGTAGTATTCCTCACAAACAAAAGCCTTCTAAAAAATATAGAAAATCACTTTTCACCGACTGTATTTCGATGGCCATTTATATGTTTAAACCAAAAAAATCCTAAATATTCAAAAATTTCAAATTCAACAAAATAAATTGAGACTGTACCTCAAAAAAGTAAGTTATGACATATAGATCCTCGAGTCTTCGGCCATTTAGAAAGTCTTTGGTATGGCTCTAAAAATATAAAAATCTTTCAACAGATTTAGGCGCAAAGTTTTAATTTTCAAATTTTCGTCTTTGATTTCCTTTCGGCTATTTCTAAGTTTCGACAAAATGTAAATTCGAGGACTGTACTCCAGATAGTTAACACAGCTATAATACCCGAAGATACCCAGAGTATCCTCCACTTACAAAAACCTTCTAAAATAGCAAACACTTGAAGGACCCCTGGCTTTAAGGCAGAACTGACCTGCCTTTGACATGTGAACCAAAAATAAAATCCTTAAAGTTCCAAAAATTTCATCACTAAATTTTCTGCACTACAATAAATTTGAGGGACGTAATTAACAAAAATTATAACAAGCTATTAAAAAATGCCGAAGATACCAAGAGTTTTTTTTATGCTTTCTAAAGAATACAAAATAATATTTGCAATTGCAAATGAAATTTGCTAAAATGGCGCATTTATAAGTTGAACCCCACAAAAAACCCTAAAATTTCAAAAATTTTGACAAATTAAAGGGACTGTTTACCCAAAAGTATAACAGCTAGTAAAAATCCGAAGATACCAGAGTGTTCCTCCTCGCACGAAAACCTTCTAAAAATATAGAAATTCACCTTTTCTGAACGTGTACACCTTATTCGAAAGGAGGAATGGCCATTTTGAGTTAAGACCACAAAAATCATAAAAATTCAAAATTTAA
>JABUQX010059988.1:0-56822 GCA_015478945.1 Trachelipus rathkii | reverse complement strand
CTTGCAAGTCTCCTATCTCAGACATGACGGTAAACATTGTTGCTTAACTTTCACACCAACTGATATTATCATCAATCATTTGTTATCTAGTCGTTTTTCTATGTGGTGTAGGTTTTTCAATCATTTGCGCTCACTATATTTCGTCAAGCGTGTGTTCCTTCAATCATACTGAGACGCAAAAAATGTTCCAGTTGAAACTGTAAATTGATTTACTTGTAGAAAATTTTGGTTCTGTAGATTTCATTGTTTTTCCTTTCAATGAGTGTGCGAATTCATAGACTGTTCGGATTGAAGTTTTTCAACTGACACACAAAGTGACGATTAACTTGTTCTAATATGGTGTCACAAAAAAACTTGCCTTTCTAACGGGATCTAAGTAAGTTTGTAATAGGTATGGAAAGGTCATTATTCACAGAAAACCAGAAGCGTATTTCCTAGCTCTAGCTTGTATTACATCTTTCATTTCTTTTTTTAAACCGTTCATCATTTTCATCTTTGGAAGAGTTTCAAATGTACTTCCTTAAGCGTTTAGATTAATGCTGGTATTGCATCGAGAATAGAAGGAGCGCTTATTTTTTTTTTGCATTCCTATCTGAATTGTGACTCTGTTTTACCAAATTATTTATGAACTCCAGGCTGCAGATCGTGCTTTAGCATTACACAAGTTGAAGTAGGATCCATGATTTTCATTTAAGTCTCGCGTATCAGATTCATTCCTAGTCTTTTTATATACAAATTCTTTAATCAAAAATCTCGACAATAATATCCGCAACATTCGCACTGCAAAGGACGAAGTGCGGATGGGAATCTTTAATAATGTGCGGAATGAGGATGTTTACCTGCAATCATAGATCAGGATATGCAGAATGGGATGACCATACGTACCATTTTGAATGGAACAGCAAAGTTTTTTTTTTTAAATCTTAAAGTCTAAATTTATTTATAAAAACAGGAAATAAATATTTTGCATTTGAGAACGAATCTTAAGTTGTGTTAATAAATTAATGATGAGAAAAATAAAGATTGGACGTCCTACGTTACTTTCCACATAGACTTTCATTTTTTAAAGAAGCCAAAAACTGCAATTTAATTGCGTGCAAATAATAGGTCCAGTGTTTAAGACTTTATTCCAAAATTCCAGATAATTCGTGACAATTACAAACTCTCTCTTTCCCCTAAATCGTCATAATTAATGAGCCTTTACTCCATTCAATATTCAGTTCTTCTCAGAACTTAACGTATACATATATAGTATATATATATATATCATATATTATCATAATTTATATATTTAAGATATTAAGATATATAATATAATATATATATATATATAATATTTATATTATATATATATTTATATAATAATATTATAGTATATATATATATAGTACTTTATATATATATTATATTATTTAATAAATTATAATATATTATATATTTTATATATTATTATTATATATATTTTATTATTAATATTATATAAATATTATAGATTATATATATATATTTATATATATAGATATATTATTATATATATATATATATATATATATATATATGTATTTTAGTTATTTATATATATTATATATTATATATAATATTTAAAATTTTTATAATTATATTATATAATTAAATTAGATAATATATAATATATATATATATGATATGTTATATATATTATATTTAGTATAAGATTATAATATATATAATTATATTAATTACTATTTATATAATATATATAGTTTAATTATTATTATATATATAATACTAGGCCTCAAGTTTGTTTGAAGTCAGTCCAGGGCTGCGGGGTCCACCTATGTTTTACCTACATAAATTTTAGGGAAAAATTTTACTTTACTACCGGTTTTTTGAGGCTGTGAGCTCAAAAGTATAAAAGAGGTTTTAATTTTGTTCTTTTTTATTTTTCTTTATTCTCCTTCATTGTCAGTTTATTTGTCTCCCTTTGTTGTAGTTATCATTGAAACTACAGTATCTAATATTGAGTAGTTTAAGTTATATTGTAAGTATATGATGTTATTTTTATGAAAGGTTCAGGCGTTTTGTGTGAATCTTGTCTAACTACAATATCCCTTAAAGTGTTTTTTTATAATATTGTTAAATCATTTGATTGGCATATAGCATTATTAATAATTATATAAACTATAATTATATTATATATTTTAATATATAATATCTATATATATAATATATTATATAAATTATATATATTATTATTAAATATAATATATATATTATATATAATATATATAGTTATTTATATATATTATATATTATTATATATATTGAAGAAAGAAACTTTTACGACAAAATCACCACGAAAGCCATATCTTGAAAACTACGTATACCTACAGTATACGAATAATTACATGTCTGAACTCTGAGGTTAATTTTGTTGGAAAATTGACATGTGAGCAAATAAGTAATACGCGGTATTTTTTTTTATCTTTAAAACTAAAACAGGGAACTTTATCATTTTGGAATCCTCGTAAAAGTGTAGTTAGGAAAATGACAAAATTTATTATTTTTTTTATTTATTTTTAAGATACAAATTACTAAATAAATTTTTAAGGTATTACACGGCAGCAAAGTGGGGCCGAACCACATGGAAACAGAGAGGGGGACGTTCCATACCCCCCCTAGGGCAGAGGGGGAGACCCCGCGACACAATACCAAAAGCGGGGGTTCGGAGACCTCCCCGGAGGGGGGGAGGAAATAGTCTACCACGTCGTTCCCCGGAAGGCGAGAGACCCCGATTCCTGCCATCTTGTTTACTATATTTTATTCCTTTTAGTAAAAAAAAAAGGAATTAAAACTGACGAGTCGTAAAGAACGGTAACGAGTCCTAATAATTTTTTTGAATCATGTACGCGCACCATTAAATATGTCATTAGAATTCGATAAATCCCTTCAAAATATTGGAAAAAAAAAAAAACTGACGGAGTCGAAAACTAATACAATATAATATATATATATTTATTATATATATATATATTATATATATTATATTAATATTATTATTATAATATATATATATATACTATTATTAATTATATAATATATAGATTATATATATATAAATAATATATATATATTATAATATCTATTTATAATATATAAATTTAATAACATTCTTAAATGTTTAATTATTTTTCAGAACACTAACATATATTTTACAAAAAAGTCATATCTACTACAGATTACTCAATAATTGGGGATTTTTTAATTTACCTTATTTTTTTTATTCATTTGGATCATAAATTGTGACTTCAAACAAGAAACTAATTAATATTAGTATATATATAAATATATATACTAATATATATACTAATATATATATATATATATATTATATATAATATATAGATATATATATATATATATATTATTATATACATAATATTCGTGCGTAACCTGGAAGAATATAACCTTGGGTAGGCAGGTATATATATTATTTACAAGGTATACGTTAATTATATATATATATATATATACTATATATATTAATATATATTATATATAATACTATAGATATATATATAATATATAGCTAACGAACATCGAAAACATATTTTAATACTTATAATACGTACTATTTATTAGTATGAAAAGCTTGTTTACATTATATTTACCAAGATACTTAATTTTTAATCACCATTCCATTGAGTATTTATCCTGCCATCTTTTTTCTTTAATTAAATGAGTCTGCGTTTTATAATAGATAGTTTTTAAAGCGTTTTTTTCTTTAACTATAAATCTACACTTATTCTATTAAGCATTATTTCAATTAAATTCATGCAATTTTGTTAATACACTTAATTGTTAATAATTTTTAAATAAAATTAACAATTCATATAGAATAGACACATTTTATACAAAAATTTTCAAACAAACATGCGACAAAGCCAGCACATTTTCCGTAAATATTTACGGGAGGAACCGAAATCTTCATATTATATTATACGATTATTACGATTATTATAGTAAGTTGGACAGACTAGCCCGCTTCCCTTAAAAGTTGACGTAAAATTTTGACCGAAGTCTTTCACCGCCGGGGCCAAAGATTTTGTTATCCAAGATCAGGTAGAGCGAGATTTCTAAATGAATTAATTATTATTGTTATTATTATTTGTGGTTGTTTTTCTTTTATTTATGGAAAAATAAGATCTTCATTACACTTTAGATATAAGTTTTTCAATGCTTTGTAATTATAATTTTTTATTTTTAATTTCTTATTTAAAACCTAAAAATATTTATAGGGAAGCTACATACCGGCACAATTCAATTAAAAAATTCCTGAATATATTTATATTATATATATATATATATATATATATATCATATAGATATATATATAGATATTATACTTATATTTATATATATTATTTATATATTATATTTCTGATATATATATTATTATATATATATATTAAGGAAAAATTGTCGCTTTCAATTACCTTTGGTCGCGTTGCTGGTAGGTGGCACCAAACCACTCGCTTGCCTGGCGTCCGTAGCCTGAACGAAGGTAAAGGAAAGTCTAGCGAGCTAAGGTGAGGTCGGTTTGACACACGTATAGATTGAACTTCAGGTATAATATATAATATATATGTATTATTTAATATATTTATATATATTATGATATATATATATATATATATTATAATATATATAATTACTAATAATAATATTAATATTTATTATATATATTTATATATCTTATATATATTAATATATATATATAATTAAATCACTGTTCGTTTGCTGATCACCTTTATGCCTAACCTAAACTTAACAAGGCAGTACGAGATAGGACTAAAACAATATAGAGGATTCCGTGCAGGCAGATGAACCTAACCTAGCGGATCACATTGCGGCAATGAACTAACCTAGACGGATCACGTTGCAGAGTCAATGACCCTCAATCCTTCGATGGATTACGGTGCCAGAACAGTGGAAACCTACAGTGTATGAAAGTTTAGCGCATATATATATACTATATATAATAAATATATATAAATATATTATAATATATATATATAAGTATTATATAAATACTATATTATATATTTATTATATATACATATCCTTTGAAATCTTAGGTTTTCAAATATTTTGAAATTAATCATTTTACAGAATACGAACCTTCTTAATATTTTTCTTCAATCACCTAACAAATCGTTTCAGAAACAAAAATTACATTAAAAAAGTATTTAAGTTAAACACATCTTGTTTTATTTTTAAATAAAAAGGTTACTCATTTAATTTAAAAATAAACACCACAACTACCGCTACACGCTTCACTCACCCAAATTAAAGATTGGTGGAATTTACGTACTATTAATATTATTATGATATATATATCATAGTATATATATACATAATATATATATTTATATTATTTACATCTATATCTATATTATATCTATACTATATTATCTTATATAATATATTACTTCTTTTTCATGGAGAAAAACCAAAAGTTCTTTTTCTATTTGCATTTACTGCATTATACCCCGTGGACCTGCTCTCGTCCGGTCTAGTGTCTATATCGACCTCCCTCTCTCATGCATTTTTCTCTCTCTCTCTCTTTCGCTCTCTCTCTCTCTCTCTCTCGTCTATCTCTCTCCTGCTTTTTGCGTGAAAGGGGTGTTTACGGCTGTAAAATCTCTCTTACCGATAATAATTATATAGAGAGAAGCTTTTGAGCATTCTCCCAATCAGTACTTGATTGGTTCGAGTGATAAATTTATGGAGGTAACCAGGTATTTTTGTAGGTTATCTGCTAGTAAATTCATTTACACAAAAAAAACTTTTCTTTTAATTGTTGTTGCTCTCTCGTATAAATAAAATAACGAAGATTTATAATAATAAATAAGATCAGATTATCTTTTTTATATCAAATATACTTTACAGATAAAGCTCTAGTTTATATGCCTATTATATTTATATTAATTTATAATAGTGGTATTTTAATTTAAAGAAAATGAGCTATTTTATACATATAGACATACTATATATTGTATATAAATATGTATATATATATATTATATTATAATTATATTATTATATCGATATTTTATAAAGAGTAGCAGAAATTGGACATACGCGATAAAGTCGTCGTGGCACCCAGTCCGCCGTTGCACTGGGAACTTCCAATCCAAAGAGAGGGAGAAACATGCTAAGTTTGGCTTGGCATCCAACCCCTATTGAGGTGGTTGTGGACAATGTTAGTTCAGAGAAAGACAATTTCATGTTTTGTAGGTTCATGGAGAGTAGTAAGTACAGTAGTAGTAGTATGTAATAGTTGTATGTTGTTGCTAGCAGTCGTTGTGAGAAGTATTATGTTGTGATGCCTTTTGTAGTGATGACATAAAAAACTGAATTGATATTGAAGACAGCTCAAATGCCGCAAGATTGTTACTCTGTGTCTTGCAACCTCTTGCGCGTCGTAATACCCTCAATTTGTACCGTTTCTCCATAAAGAGCAGAGTGGTTCTCTAGACACAAATTGAAGATGAGGAAGTACCTATGAGCACCCGTTTTGTTCGATCTTAGTATTATATATAAAAATAAAATTTAACGCAATAATTGCTTTGAATTATAATTATTTGTAGCCTTATGAAGAAACAGTTACCAAATACTCAAATATAACCAACTTTGTAAGGAAATTGTTGTTACATATTAAATTTTCATATTTAGCGAATGCGAGGGTGAGTGACGTATTCTGATATTTATTTGATGTATCTAGTAGTAGTAGTAGTAGTAGTAGTAGTAGTAGTAGTAGTAGTAGTAGTAGTAGTAGCAGTAGTAATTGTAGTAGTTGCAGTAGCAGTGCTAATTTATCTTCGTTGTTCTTGTTAATTGTTGTTGTACTATAATCTGATGCCGACTTTATTGATGTAGTGGAAATTATAATAATAATAAATATATAATAGCAGATAATAAGGTAAATAGTAAAAGAAAAGATTATACTAGTAACGCAGCTAATCTGGAGTGTTAGATTGTTTTGATATTGATTTACATCTCATGAATATCAAGATATCGATATTATATATAAAAGGTGATTTAAACTGTAAGAATCGTTCTAACATGGCTACCAAACTGTTCCATCTAATTTTAGAATCGAGTACTAGCTTAAAATTTCTTGCATGAATGAAGATTTAACATAATTTTGAGAAGTATCATTTTTCAGGGGAGACTTTTGAACCATTCGCCCAATCGCCGTATCCGTTTAACTGACTGTACTTAGGGTGATGGAGCGTATATATATTATTTTAGTACTATTTTAATTCACTTATAATCAGCATAAATATATGTATATATAATATACATTAGTGAACATTACAAATTGCTATGTGATATATAGTCTAGAGAAAGGCTGAATATTATACCAATTTTTAAAGGTTTTAATATATTACTTATTAAATAATTTATGATTATATATAAATTATTATTAAGTTCTACTTTATAATTTCTCATTTAAACTATCTATGTTTGATTACCGTTTTATATCTCTGTATTGGCTATTTTTACATTATTAATATTAGAATAAATCGATATTATATATATATAGTATATATATAATAATAACGAGAAAGAATAATTAGTAAAAGTTAAATAATTTTTATTCTATTAATATAAATAAACATACGAGTATCACAAATACCAGTATTTATTCGGATAAAAAAAAATTAAGATTTAATTATTTATAAGATATCTACTCAAAGTTATGACTTGTGTATTATATATTAAATAAGCACTGTTCTATTTAAATGACCACAAGCATTTTTTTCCTAAAATTATTTTACGCAGATATATTTATATAGTAATTACTCATATATTTTGGTATTAAATGATTAAAAAAGCTGAAAATTATTATATATATTTTAATCTATATAATAAATTATTTTGGGATTATAAATAGATATATTAAATAAATTTATTATTTTACTATTTAATCATTTATCTGGTCAAAAATAAACTACTAATATATATTTGATACGTTGTTATTATTTATTTATTATTAGAAACATTTATTATTTTAAATATTATAACTAAATTGTTAAATTAACATTAAAATATTGGAATTTTAATCTCGAGTATTTATTTTATCGGATTTTAAATGCGCTCTACTTTAATCGGCGTAAATATTAATTTATTTTGTAGTATATCAACAACGTTAAATCGGTTATCGTATATAATGTAGATAAAGGTTTATTTTTTGGTCGTAATTTTTTTGGTTTTATATATATTTATCTCGACTGATATAGTAAATATATATATATATATATATTTATATATGAATAAATTATTTACGTTATTATATTTATAGTTGTATACCTACCTCTATCGATAATATATAATTTACTATATAATTCTATAGTAATATAGTTGAACTTCAGCGTACTGGCACCTACAAAATATAGATATGTAAGTGGTAGGGGAGATACTTACTCTATTTTGGGTGTTGATTTAACATAGAAACTACTACAAATAATAGGTGGTATTTTTTTGTATAGAACTAGGATCTCATAAAATATATATATCCTATATATATGATTATATATTATATATAGTATATATATAATATATTATAATATTAATATATATTAATTATTACATATATATATATAAATATATTAATATATTATATACTATATATTAATATATAATATATATATTATATATAATTAATATATATATAATTTAATAAATATAATAATATATTGATATTAATAATATAATATTCATATATAATTTATTAATTATATATATATATAATATATTATATATACTTTAGATTCACTATTTAGCTGTAGATTAGTTGCTATTAATGATTGTTAATACAGTAGGGCGTGAGATAGTACTAGTAGTGATTAAACGGAGCGGTTAGAGAAAGGTTAAAAAATGACCGTGATATTATATTTTGAAAAGAGTATGATGAAAGGTTTCCTGGAAAAACTTAGATGGAGGGGAGGCGCGACTTGCTAGTTAAGAGCGAGTTTAGGGAAACGGTGTAAATAGGACGGATAGGTGGCAGAACGATAAAAGTGCAGACGGACAGAACTCTCAGCGGAGGTGGGGGAGGAGTGCGATGACGGACGCATCTCACAAAAAGCAGACTGCATCAATATTGTGGAAGAAGGCCAGAGGAGGTATATAGGGGGCGCTAGAAAAAAGGTAAAAACTCCAAGGGTGGTGAAGCAGAGTAAGTTAGAAGGAAAGAAGGTGAATGCGCAAGAGTTGCATGGATGAGGAGTGAAAGAAAGAAGTGTTGTAATAAATTAGAAAATAGAAGCGGCATTTGTTATCCATTGTGATAATTGTTAGGTGGTAAATATATATGTATTATGTTTTTTGAAGCGGGGGGGAGGCGTAGCGGAGGCGAGAACAAGGGGGGAGCGCTTGAGGCGGGGGGGGACGGAAGGATACTCTCAGACCGGTGTTGCTGAGCCAAGGCGAAGACAAAGAGCCGCGCCGCCGGTGTGAGAACGGGGGAGGCGGCGAAGGGAGAGAAAATGTGAACAATCAACTTGGAATGGTCTTTGTATGAAATACAGCTGATACATGTATTTTTGTTGGAACACGCGGTTTAGCACAATAAATGTGGAATTATAGGTCAGATTAAGAAATACTACAAAAAAAAAGAAGGAGAACGAGGGACGGATATAAGAGAAGAGAGATAGATATAAAAGTGAGTTGGGTTATGGGGGAAATGCGTCATGGTTAGTGGAGGGGAAGCAGGACGCTGCTATTGCCTTGAAATAATTTCGAAAAAAAGAACTCGATTAACCATCGTTTTTTCGTCTCGAATTTCATCGCGGTAACAATCCCCTTTTTTAAAGGGAGCAAGGGCTCGCTGGGAGAAAGTACATGGGTATTATTAGGCGTAAGTATATTTTATAGAGGGATTATTGTAATGAGATTTCGTGATAGATGAATTAGAATATGAAGGTTTTTCAATATGATAGGTGTGTAGCTGTAATTGGGAGCGGTGAAAGTCAGAGCAATAGTGAGAAGAAATTATGTGAAAATACATAAATGAATCGGAAGATTATGTATTAGGGCGTTATATATAACTTAAGGAAAAAAAAAAAGGAAAGGTCCATCAGGTCTAGAATAGTTTAAAGTGGAGTGGAGTAAGTTGGACTGTTTTACAGATGGAGAGGCCAGGGGGTGGGGGAAGGAATGCGGACATGTAAAGGTGGGGAGCTAACCTTTTATTAATGTATAGATGAGTGTTGGTAGTTGTAAGAAGATAGAATGTCATAGTTTAAATTAGAGAGGTAGTAGATGGTTGTTGGTTGCGACATAGTATAAATCAATGGGGAAAGGGGGAAGGATATAAGATAGAAATAGGAGAGTGATATAGATAAAATGAAACTTCATTAGTTAAACTAAAATTAAGTATATTTTTATAGTAGTATGTACATAGTCTCATTTGTCTATTGCGCGATGTAGGTCACGAGAAAGGTGGTCTAAAAAATATGTATAATATTAAACTATTCTCGACCCCTTTGTAGTTGGTATAGAGAATGATAGGGAGAAATATATCACAACGCGATAAAGTATACGCCCCGAAGGGATTCATGTTGGTGCTTTTATTAGGAACCATAGGAGAGGGATTAGGGATGGGCAAGGCTGAGTGTTGTATTATAAATATTATATTAAAGTCAGTGTGATTCAAGTATCACAATGCAAGATTGATTGGCGAGAAAGAGATATTTAGAATAAGTGAATAGGGATATAAGGTAATAGTACTTAAATGTAGGTTAGTTATTTTGATCTGTAGTAGGATAAGCTTATAGTATGATTTAAGAGATGAATAAGTACAGGTGGCTGATAATTAATTAATATGTAGAGGGATGCGGTCAAAGGGACACATGGATAAGTAAGGGGAATAGTGTAAGAATTTAAAGAGTAGAAGGTATTAGGGCCTTTGTATAGGCCATAGCAATGAACTGTTAGTGTGAGAGTAATTTTAGATGGAAGAGGCCCTGAGAAGGTACGCTAGGAAAGTTGCCTTGTTATTTTGTTTGGATGTAAGAGAGGGTTCGAGACAAGGATGTTGATTTATTTGTAATCTTGCTCGCTCCGCGCCTATGGTTCAATTTATTGTGATATTGGAGAGGTGTTTTGCAAAAGAGAATGATGAGGGGGGTGAGAGGTTGGGGGATGGGAAATGTGTAAATGTTCACTATTGTGGGTATGTATAGTGAAGGTGTTGTATAAAATCAGATTGGAAGTGATGAGCTACTGGAAACATAAAAGATCAGAGCAGCCATATGCTACTCACATTGTATGCATGCCGAAGCTACTATACAAGAAAGTGTAATGTAATGTTTATTTGCAGGATGGCCCATTTGTGAAAAGGTAGGGTGCTCTCGCACAATTGAGATAGATAGCAAATAAATAGTTCTGTGGGGACACATAATAGTGGCTTACAATTATATATTATTACGGTAAGAGATACAAGTTATTACAACTGGGTTTCAATAATTGTAATTAAGCCTGCTTTGAGAAGACGAGCGGAAAATATCAGAATTGAACAATGCAAGGAAGCGATGTGATGTTATCGAGATTTAGATTGAGGAGAGGGGTGTATTGGAGTACTGTGAAACACGCAAGTAAAGTTGTGTTTCATGCAACAGATAATTCTCATGCGTCAATGCGTTGGAGAGTTTACACGCGAAGGGAGGCGACGAACATGAAGGAAGAAGGGGTCCGATACGATCATAGAGTAGCCGGACGAAGGTAATTAGCTGTGGGACTGTAGTCAGCCACTTCCTTTTGCGACGGGGATTGGGCATAATCTAGAGGGATATATTATTGATATCAAAATCCTTGCAGGGCTCCGCGCTCCGGTGAATTATAGTTCACGATAGAACCAAAGGATAGCATGTTTGAAAAAATTTCGTGTGTACCGCCGGTAATTATGGAGTGGTGAAGACATGGGGGTTGAGAGGGGCGGTAGGGGAAATGTAGGCTACCTGACCGCAAGACTTAAATAAACGTGAATTTATTGTTTCGTAGTATGAAGTAGAACGTGAGTTGTTTACTGAGTAGCGTGTACCAAGTTCTGGTGGGTGTGTTTAGTTAAGAGAATAGAGGAAGGGATTAGGAATTCAGCCCAATTGGATCAGAATAGGATGTACCGGATGGGTATGGCAAGCTTGGCTTCGCATAGGGGTTATATAAAGACAGACCGAGATGTGGATGGATAGATATAGGTTCTGATGCTAATAGAAGGTTACGCGATAGTGGGAATGTTAAGATGGTTTGAATCTGGATGAGGAATGGGGAGCAGAGGCCGTGCGTGATTAGGCACGACGTTCTCCTGGACCCCGAGGTTCGTGAGATTAAACTCATATAGGGAATGTAAAGGTACGCAAGTGAATTAGAGAGATATAATTATAAAGGGGAGCACCAAGAGAGAAGTGTGTGATGGATGGAAATATAAGATGCGATAAATGAATATGGAAGAGAGGAGGTGAATGAGGGGATTGAGTTAAGATTAGGGAGAGTATGTCTAGTTGGCGAGAGATAGAATATGAGAATGAAGCGGAGGTATTGATAAGTGGTAGGGCTCGCAGAATGAATGGATAATAAGTATGTATTAGTGGAAGTTCAATTGCACACGGTATCACTTGATTCCCGCGCTCTCTCTCTCTCTTATTTCTACTCTCTCTCCTCTCTCTCTCTTTCTCTCTCTACGTCCTCTCTCTCTCTCTTTCGCTCTCTTCTACTTCTCTCTCTCTCTCTCTCTCTCTCTCTCTACTATATCTTTAAAATAATTTATTACTGGTGAGAACGCTAAAAGTAACCAATAAATACTTTGCAGATCTTATACTGAGTTGCATATCGTATCTCAATCTATCGTAGTCCTATATCTACCATCAAAGTTTTACAAAAGCAACTTCACTTTTTTTCACACAATTTTCTTGAAGAAAAATTTTTTGTTTTTTTTTCCGATTTCCCAGCTCCCACCCACCCCTCCCCTTCCCCCCTCCTTTCTCTCGTATTTTCTGTGTCTCTTTATCTGCCTCATACGTTTCTTCGGTGCTTATCGCTCCCTAAACATTACCCCCTCGCCTGTCTCTACAATCCGACCGATTTTAATTTCTCTCTTTCTTCACCCCATCATACTTTTCTCGCGTTCCTCATAGTCTCCTCCTCTCTTGCTTCGATCTCTCTCTATCTCCTCGTGCTCATCTTCATACTCAATCTCACTCTCTCTCTCTACTTTTCTCTACTCTCTCTCTCTCTCATCTCTGCTTCATCTTCTCTGTCTTTCTTCGTGGATTACAGTGTTCTAGATGTTATGTTTTACCAATAGTATATTTATAGTTCACTTGCGTCATATTAAGATTATTATACGAAATTTCTTTACGAAAAATTTCGTTAATAAAAATAGTATAAATAAATTATGAGTTATGTAGAATGGTAGGTATATTAATAATAATAGTGATACTTTGTATAATGTGATAGGTAGGGTAGTATGAAACAATTAATATGTCTCAATGTTAAAAACTCTTTGATTGAAATTTAAAAGTATATGATGGTGAAAAAAGTAGATCCACTAGTTGAGTAGTAGTTGAAATAGTATAGTAAATTGTTGTCATGCGAAAGCTCAGTAATTATTCCTCATAAAAAAAGGTTGTTAGTACAGTAGTTTAATGTTGTGGGATTGATATTAGTTATTGGAAGTAGTAAGTAAATTATTATTGTTACGTAGTAATCAGTATATCATTATGAAAGAAGCGTTGTGTTATAATATTACTTAAGTATTAAACATGATAGAAATAATATTACTATAATGTTTTTATCGCATACTATAATATATTGAAGGTGAAAATACGTTATAAAATTATACATTATAAATTAAAAATAATATTTTACTTGTTTAGATGATATGTTTAACATATAAATAAACCAAGGGTGATATAAATATATATATTTAATAAGAGCATAATTTATAATTGTTAAATATTAATATATTAAATAAAAACATGGGTATTTATATGATGTTATATAAATGTTGTTTAAATATTAATGTAATTGATATATAAAAAAATGGAATATATAAGTAAAAATGCTATATATATATATGTATATTAATATATATTAATATTAATATATAATTATAAATATATATATATAGTAATTATAATATAATATAATATGATATTACTATAAATAGTATAATAATAATATTAATATATATATTATATATATATATATATATAATAGTATTATATTTTATATATAATGATTTAATATATATATTATATATAAATAGCTTAATAATATAGTATATATATATTATAACTAGTATATATATATATTAATATTATATTAGGGATGGGTACCGTGCTAATTACGGATAATATTATAGTACCGGGATCAGTATACGAGATACCTCACTCGGATATAATATATTCTATAGGTGTTACTCTGTGTGAGAAAGAGTTAGAATCGCTCACAGCGAGAGAGTGAAATGTATATGATCACGGGTAGTCCTGTGGGTCATAATCCGGCAGTCGTGGGGTTATATATAAAATGTTAAATGAGATTCGAAGGTAACTCAATAGGATGAATAATAATAGTAATCAATGAATTAATAAAAATATGAGTTAAAATTATAAGAAAAATAAAAATAAAATAAAATTAATTATTTTTTATTCATATTACAATTCACACATAATTAGTATAGTAGATTAATATAATCATACATAAGTTATATTAATTATTATATTATTAAGTAATAATTATATCAAGAGAGATAATATATAATACATCACTAATAATAATAATAGAGTGAAGAAGAATTATAATTAGATTATTATAATTAATTATATATTAGTTTTTTATATTTAATAAAAAAATTATTATTTAAATATAAAATAAATTTAAGTAATAATAAGATAATAATAATAATAATAATAATAATAATAATAAATGATATTATAGCTGCTAATAAAAAATAATCCTATACATTTTAAGCAAAAGATATATATCAATAATAATAATAATTACTATATAAAATTGAAATATAGAATATAAATTTTAAATACATAGATTGTTGGTTTGTTGGGATGTAGATTGTTGGTCGCTCGTCGTAGTAAAGTACAGGAGTGAAGCGATTTTTCTTTCTATACGTCTTGTTACATCTCTCGTATTGAGCTTTTGAACGATATTATAACCTCAGATAGAATGCGCACACTCAAGGGCGCCGATGGCTTATGTACCAGATTTTAAATATTTTTTTTTTCAGTGTATACAGTTGAGTATGTTAGGCTTTTAATGACTGGCAATAGTAGGAAGTTTGTGTTGGTACTGTTTCTTAGTCGCAACTAGGTGTCCTTTAGTATTGTTTAATTACGATTTTTGTTTTGTTGTTTGTTGCTGGTTTGGTTGTAGCTGTTGCTATTGTTTAAAAGTGTTCTAGCAATTTTATAAATCTTTTTTGGACCTTTATTAACTCAACTCAACTCCACTCAACTCAACTCTACTCAACACCTATAATTACAAATTAAATTTAATTATAAGTAAATAATAATAATAATAATGTAATAATAATAATAATATGAATTAATCATAATAATTAATATAATAATAATAAATAATAACTAATTATTATGGATGAGGTAGTAGTAAATAAATGGGACCATACCTAAATAGATGTAATATATTCATAATAATAAATAAAATTTCTTAATGTATAAGTAATCAATAAATAATAATAAATAATAATCAATAACTAACTAATATAATAATAATAATAATAATAACAATTCACATTAATATTAATTAATTAATATTGAAATAAATTTTTTTTATATAATAATAGACAATGAAAAATATTTCAGAAAAAACTTATTTTTTTAAACTGGTTAATACTAAAACACATAATTAATAATTACTAAGATATATATATAACATAATTAATTTAATAATAATGATATTATAATATAAATTATAATAAAATAGTACATGATTAAGATAAAATGTGATGATATTGCGTTAGATGTTGTATATAAAAGTGCGGTGTAATATGTTAGCATTGAAAATATAACATATTTTGCAAAATGAAGATAAGAAAATAGGGGTATTAATAGTACATGTGCATAGTGTTCTGCTGACGTGCTGCGTTTATGTTTGTTGTTTTTGTTTTTTGCTCTTGTTGTAATATGTGCATAGTAAAATCCATGTGTTGTTCTTGCTGCTGCTGCTGCTGCTGCTGTGCTCCAGCTGCTTGCTGCTTGTTCCTTGCCTCTGCTCCTAAGCTTTTGGTATGATGCTCTTGACGTGTGGCAATTTTGCGCGATGAATGTGATGGATAATCAATAATACAGTTAATTATATTATATATTTCAAATGATAATAATAATATAATATTATAATTATATTTATCTCACCTCATTTATGATAATAAAATATATATTATATAATAATTATCGTTATTATATATAAGTACTATAAAATAATAATTAAATTTAATAATAAATTATATTATATAAGAACAAATAAATCAAATAATAATTAATTAACATAATAATAATAATATGATTATAATTAGTAAATATAATAATATTTTAAAATTATATAAATTAATTAAAATAAAATTTGAATAATATTATTAATAATAATAATAATTATACTATGATAATAATAAGTGAATAATAAGAGTGAATATATATTTAATTTAAATAAGAATATGAGGATAATACATAATTCACCACACAAATAAGGTAATAAACCATCTTCTACACTCGAAATAAATATAATACAATAGCAGTTGGACCCCTTCAAACTGGGTCTAAATGAGCTTTATTTAACTTTGAATAAAAACAGAAACTCAAAATAATACATGTATAATTTCTTCTCTCGCTCCCCCAACACGGTGCTTTATGACCAGCAGTGGTTAGACCCGCTACGTTAAATAAATCAGCTCAACATCACTTTGATTAAAATAAATGCACCAATACACATGATATGCTCAGCATAGTTCTCATACTAGTTTCTAGATATGTACGTAACACACACATTCCCGGGGGGCGGGGGGGGGGAGTGATTTGGGGGTCTCATCCTCTAGAATATGCTTGTGAATATATTACCGAGGGTAGGCATATTTTCCATATGGCTTGTTGTATTGTGAGAAAAATATGCTACAGAAATGTCCTAGTGATAAGACAGATATCTGATTCCAAGAGACGTTTGCGGTAGATATTGTAGAATTTGGGATATCGCAAGCAATTCTAATGTAATAGATCTACTTGAGATAAAGGCTATTCTCGTCCTAAAAAACCGAACGATTCGCCCGGATCACAGTGTCCAGAGCTGTTAATTATAAATTTATTCAGTCGATCTGAAATGTGACCATTGGGCAAATAACCATAATATATTACCCCGGATTGATATATGTATATATATATATTAGTTATATAATATATTTATATATAGATATAGTATATTAATATTATAATTTATTATATATTAAATTATATATATTATAATATTTATATAAATAGATTAGGTACACGCTATTTCTATGTATACTATATATATATATTAAAAATATACTGATTTATAGTATATATATATATATTAATGTCCGAAAAAGAAATATAATAAATAGTTATTTTATTATTAATTGATTTTAATAAATAATTACTAATTAGTATAATAAAATTAATGAGAGTGAATACTGTTTCAGATTAATTTCATCTTACGCTGCAGTTTGAAACGTTCCTCCATAAATTTGTCTTGGTGAAGTAAAATTTGTACTTTACAGAATGTTAGATAATGCCAAATTAGACCAAGAACTATTTCATTAATATTGAAACATATTCTTTGGTAACTTCCATTCAAGAACAGCAGAATGTGGATCAGAGTCAGAGCTAGTTATTAGTATGAAATTGTTAATAGTCAGATCTGAAACTGGACCCATGGCATTGACATATTATATTATAATCATATAATATATATTAATATATATATATAATATATTAATTAATATATATATAAGTTAATTATATATTACTAATATTATACTATAATTAATATAGAATTATATATTTAATATATAGATATTATATTATATATTATATTTATATACTATTATATATATATAATATATATATAATTATATTAATATATAGTATAATTAATAGTATATGATAATAATATATATATATTAATAGTACGGAAAAGAAAAAAAATATTATATATTAATTTTAGTTAATAAAATAATTAAAATTATTAATACATTTTATTGAAAATAATACGTCTAAATTAATAATATGTTACGAGACCTATGACTCAATTTTGATAAACTTCTGGCAGCGAACTGCTTATTTCTTGCCTGATATCTAGCTAAATAATTAAATATTTTTGTAAATGGACACATCTCCTCTAGCCAGTTTCACGGTGCCCTCAACGTAATATTAACATCCACCAATGCATTCTCTTTAAAAAAAACTATTTAAACTGACTTTTACGTAATCTTACTATGTTAGGCGCGTTATGTTATTATTCCTAGTGACAAAGGCTCAAAGAAAGGATAAAATTTTGATTTTCTATTAGTGATTTATTTGAGCACCTCATGATTTATATTGAAAATACTAAGACAACTAGTTCGGTTTTTTATCAGTTCCAAGTCTAAATAAAACTCCTTCTTTTTCATCTTTTGTGAATGTTTCTGTTGGCGTTTTCATAAAGTTTGTACAGTGTTAAAAGGTTAAGTTCTGGATAATTTAATTAAATTACTTTCAGTAGTATTTAATAGTAGAAATGTAATATAATCTAGAATGATAGGCTCAATTATAACACTAAAACAAATTCAAAATTGAGTGTATTTTTTAGTTATTTTAATTATTTTCTTACTGGTTTTTCAAGAAGCGGCTGTTATGAGGTTGCCAAATTTTCATTATATGCTAAGGATATATTATTGCATAAATTATTATATATTATTATATATATCTCTAGATAAATTTATTATGTTATGTAGGTTTTTGTTGATCATTAACCACTCATAATAGAGAGATTTATAATTATATATATATATATATATATATAATATAATATATATATTATAATATAATTCTTATACGTTTACAAATATACTTACTATTAGTAAACGATTATATATAATATAATTACCCATAATATAAAAAAAACATTATGATATTCTTGATATCCTTTTCAATTACTATAGTGGGGGAATAATACCTTATAAAATAATAAATGGCAAAAATATATATAAAAATTAAAAATAATAAATTAAAATGTATATTAATTTATATAAATTTAAATAAAATAATTAATAATTGTATATAACTAAGTGTTAAGGTTTATATTATAGGTTCAGCTATAGTTCTCACTATACATAAAAATTTACAGAACTCCTCTGCAATGCCATTCTACCTCTCTCGTCTCTCTCCTTCTACTCTTCTTCATCTTCGATCTTGCCTTCCGTGCTCTCTCTCTCTCTGTGTCTCGCTGTCGTATCGTTTCCGCTCATCTTTACTACTCTTTGTACATACATACAGAATAACTATTGCTCTGCTGGCCTCTTTAATGTAATGTTAATAGGTGAACTGACTAGTATAAAAAATTTTGGAGGACGATAGATATAGAAGATGTATAGAAGAATTTATCGTTAACATGATAAACTATATTTATAATATGAATAATCCAAGTTAATAAATATAATATGAAAATAATAAATTAAATATAATAATAATTAATAATAAATTATATTATAATTAAATTATAAATATATATACATAGAATTATTTATATATTAGTAGTACATGATACTAGCAATTAATCATTTAGTAGATATTATTCTAATATTTCTTATTCTTTTTCTATCTCCATATCTAATGTGCGTACTTGATTTCAAAAATGATTATTCAATTTTTACGTAATAGTATATAATACATATAGTGATTTTTTTTATATTATTCTATACAGGGATCCAGAGTACTAATCTGAGGAGGTGATACTATATGACCATATATTAATATATTTATATTATTATACTTAATATATATATATAATATCATATTATCATATTATATCATGATCATATTATAATAAATATTATAATAGATTACTATATATATAGTAAATATGATATATAGTATATATATTAAACTAATATATTAATATATATATATTATATAATATTAATTAATACTTAATAAGTATAATTAATATATAATTCAATGAGGGGTGCAATCAGGTGATTCTACGCATAATTTATTCCACATTCTCCGCCAATTGCGGATATACTATGCACTAACCCGCCGCATATTTAAGGTTAGTCATGGGGATATCTCGCAGATTGCCATATTAAAATTGTGATACAATTAAAAGAAACTTCATTTTGAATGTGGTCACTAATGCTACAGTAAAACGCAATACATTGCTGGAATGCTGGTTCAATTTTAGTGCTTATAAAATATAAAAACATAAGCAAAATAAAAAAAAAAAAAAAAAAAAAAAAAAGAAAAAGAACATACAATATCAAATAACAATATGCTTTAGCAGCGAAAAGGTAGATGAAGCATATTTGTTTTTGTTGAGTCCTTGTTATAAAATTTCTCCACATTAGAGATTAAATAGATAATTTCCGTTCATAAAAAAATTATAATTATAAAACATAAATGGACAAAAATCTATATTTGTTGTAGATATACTTTATGGTAGAGTGAATCAATAAATTAGCGATCTTATTTTATGACTCTTGTTTTTTTTTTTTGCCAGATATTTAATTGCGGATCATGTTTTTTTCTTACGTTAATTATTCATTATATAATTTAGAGACGTACTAAATAATACTAATTAAATCATTCTAAGCATTAATTAATACGGCAAATCGTTACTTATAGGAGCGTCGAGCGACGGGATTGGAACACTTTATGGGGAGGCGGATGTCTTTCCCATGACCTTCTGGCGCGGGGAATCTGGCAGGATAACCTACCTGTCCGGTTCTGCCGCACCTTGTTCATAATATTACCAAAAGATGCGGTGAGTAACATCGGATGATTGACACCATTTATGTGACGGTGTTCCAGGGTCAGCTTAGTACTTCCTATACTCCCAGCCGAGACGGGGGAAATAATTCCTATTTATACTCCGACATTATGTTGCCCGGTAAGAGCTCTGAATCAGACTCTTCTCCGGTACCTCCTGCCCTCCTGGAGAGCCGAGTTTATCGCGCTTGGGGTATTCATTTTTATGTATAATTAGAAATTAAATAACCATAGGCAAAAAGCAAGACTTAAAAGTTAGTCAATTTATTTTAAGCGAGAAACCAATAAAAGTCTCTAATAGGCCTTCTTAACTCAATATTACTAGTAATATATTAATTATTAATGTCAAATTCTTCATAATTTTGATGTTATAATTATATTTATCAGGTTTTCCGTAGTGTGATAATTTTTTACAAGGTAATTCCTAATAAACTATTACCAGTCATTTATGACAGTAGTGTTCCGTTGGTTTGAAGAAGATAAATATTAATTTATATTTATTGTATATATATTTTTAATTATTCTATTATGTACCATAGTATCACCTGCTCAAACTTAAAATAGGCAATTGGTCCTCAAAGCTAAGCATGTATTCCGTTTATTATCGTATGTTACGACGATTATAACAGCTTGTATAAACAACAAAGAAAATATTTTAGCAAGGGAAAAGATCTGTAAAAAAAATATGCATTAATTATAATGTTCTGCCGTAGCTTAGGTTCCGCTTTTAGATTAATTAGGGTGTAATACTCATATTTTATATTTACTCATATAATTTTTATTATTTGAAGGTTTGAAAACTTTTATTATTAAGATCCCATTTACATATTTGCCTAATTGAAATGGACAAAGTAATACTCCGAGTCACTCATACAAATATTATAATATATGTAAATTGTAATTGTAAATATATATGAGTGTCTATGAGCTTTTAGTGACATAAATAGTATTACAACATATTGTTTAATCGCATTTATAAATGATCTTAATAATACAATAAGTATATTAGTATATATAGGTAGGTTAATATATATATTATATAGATAATATTATTTTTATATTAGTATATATATATATAGTATTAAATATATATATATATATTATTATATATTAATATACATAATATATTAATATAATATTATATATGATATATATATATATAATTAGATAATTATCATATTAATATATATATATATATATATATATTAATATAATATTTAATAATATATTATATTAATATATATAATTTATTTCAGTCATGAACATTATACATTTTACTTGAAGGTGATGAGTAATAAATCGTTTTTAGATATCATATCTCCAATTAATTTGAATAGAATAAAAAAAAATCCAGTTATATATATCCTCGCGCTCGATAGTAATAACCTCCAATGATATACTCACTCCGCGGTGACGATAGATTAACCAGATAGGTATTCAATAGAAAATATTTGGCCGTGAATAGGTACCGTGCGATTAAGAGTATAAGAGTTGACCGTAATATCTCACCCCTGAGTCAGCCCATCCGCTCTAAGTTATATCTATTAATAGTAATTATAGTATATATATATTTATTATATATATATATATATATGTATATTAATATATATAATATATAATATACTATAATATTTATATATAATATATATAATAATATATTATATTTTATAATTATATATATATATATATATAGTTATATATATAGTATTATATATATAAGTATAGTAATATTATATATATATTATATATTAATTTATAATATAATAAATTATATTAATTATATATATATAGTTATATATATAATATATATATATATAATTATATAATAATATATATTATATATATAATATTAATATATAATATTTATGCTGCTTATATTAGAATATGTATATATATATATAATAATATATATGATATATATATCTTCATATATATATATATATTATTAAATATAATATATTATATAGTATATAACTAATATATATATATTATATATAAATATATATTAAATATACTTATATATATATATATATTATAATCATTATATATACGTATATATTATATATATATAGTATTAATATATACTATATATATATTTAAGTAAGTAATGAAATGGAATTAATACTACGATATGTCCGCATCCGCAGATAGTCAAAAAATTCACTAATTGTTAGGATGTTGAAAAGTGGACTCTTAAAACATAGATATATTTATAGTATACGTATTCATATGTTAAGTTATTAGTATATATTAATATAGTTATATATATATGAAAATGATTAATTTTAATTAATATATATAATATATATATATTTTTAATAATCGTATATAAATATATTAATATTTATTAGTTAATGATATATATATATATATATAAGTATATATATATATGATATTAATATTATAATATATATATATATATATTATATATAGTATATATATTCCCATATCCGATAGATGAGTACTACATAGAGTGAAAAGCCGATACAAATTAGGTAGTCAATGTTGAGTACTGTGTTTGAATGAGTTATATTACCTTCCGACTTATAAAGATAGGTAGACGGACCAAGAAAGTGACTCTGAAGATTAGAGCTGTTCAAATCAATCGATAGATAATGAATTAATAATTATCTATAATTATAACATTTATAAAATGCTAGAGTAAGTAGGAAAAGTTGTTTTATTTAACTACCTAGTAGAAATCATTCTGTTGATTCGTCAGATACAATCTACTAGCCTGAATTCTTTATAGAATGCTCTAGAGATATTCGACAATTTTCAGGGGAATTAATTCGCTGAATATATTAGGTTCGCCTGCAAGTGTGTGGTAACTGTGTTTGATATATATGTCCAAACCAATCATGTCTCACACGCTCTTCATTGTAATAACACTCCGCAAAATAACAAAAGATAAAAAAAAAAAGAAATAGAAAAAAAACAGAAAAGAAAACAAACAGGGATTAATAATGATAATTAGGCATTGTTCAATCCTAGTAACGTGAGTAGTCATTAATTTTAGGGTTGTTATTTTCGGAGCGTGTAGTATCAGGAAAATAGATTACGTTTTTTGAGACAGGATTATTTGTAATGAGGTAACCATATGTCACAACACACCCCGTTATCTTCACACATTGAGCCCAAAGGGAACTAATATATTTCATAAAAAATATTATCGTTTCCTTTGGACATCATGCGAATATATTATCTAGAAATACAATTTTTAAAAATTCAGCGGTAGTGAATGAGTTCACGAGTAAATGTTTACTGTCGCGTAGTATAAATGAATACAGATCTTTCATTGTTCTGAATTTTAATATTCTTATAATGGAACTATTTAAGAATATATATACAGGTGATCTTCCATATATCAAAAACATCTTCTACAAAATCTCCTGCCTCGAATGTCGCAAGAACCATTCCCTAGTAAATACGTAAAATAGTATCGGACTCAATTCTAATGTGTTCATTCACTATGATTTCTACAGAACAATAATTGGAACTAATCTTGAGAATGTTAAAGAACTCCTTCTCAATATCTTGTGCGATAATGTCCAAGGTATAATACAATTCTGTAATAGTATGTGATTAAGTTCTTTAATGGACTAATTCTGTTACATTTTCTTAGTATATTAAAATCTTGTATCTCATGAATAAAATTAATATTCATGAGAATTCCTTTCATAGGGCCCTGTATTAAAATACGATGGTTCATAAAGATATCTCTCCTACGGTCAGTTGCTGCGATGTTTCCTTATTATGATTTCATTTGTCTATTGTCTGCTACATACTAATTGCTAGCAGGATGCGGACATATTGATCATGGATACTCAATTATGATTAGACATCTATTCGTGATCCCTCATTGAAACATTTGAGTAATGTGTGACTTGAAGATTACTAATATTCCTGGCGAGGATGTTTTTTAAGAAATTGTATAATCTCAGAATTCATATATAAGTGCTATGTGCGTAGAATAACTGTTTCTTTAGCACGAATAAAGTTCATTATATGATTATTTGAGTGAAAATGGCTTTTAGTCTATTTTGTAAGGAGAAGCTGCTGTAGATGCAGAATCCGAGTAGGGGAGCGAGATAATAGTTAAATAAAATTTTAAAATATTACTCGTGTATTTTTAATAAAATTATCCATACATAATAAAAGAATACAATAACATTAGATAATAATTAATTATAGCTCAGTGTAAAGAAGACACCATGAAAGTGTACAGATATATTTGTGGAATAAAATGACTATGTCCATGATAATAAGAGCTTCGGTGATTACCCGAAGATTTAAATACTCTTACATACATCTACATACAATACTAATCTCATACTCATCATACTCTCATACTCTCATACTCTCCAAATCATACTTTCCCCCACTATTCTCTCTTTCTCTCTTTTTCTCTTATTTGCTCGAGTGGAAATGATCTCTGAATGAAAGTCACTGGTGACGAATTCTGTATGCAATAGAGTCGTTAGATAATCTATATGTTTTTGTTAGTGGTTGTTGGAGATGTCGATGCGTGTTAAATGGTTCTTCTTGCATTAATCGCTTAGTAATAGTTTGAGTTTAAAAGAGGCATAGTTATTCATTGTGTGGAATTAAAAAAAAAAAAAAAAAAAATATAATAATTTAATTAATAATATAATATTTGGAATAGTCTAGATGATTAAAAGTCAATATATAGAACGATAAATGAAATGGTGGATAGATCGAGTTGCCTTTTAAGTGGACATAATAATAATAATGAATAATAAGATACATAATAATCATTATTAATCTGATAAGTTAGCAGACTCAAATGAAGAAAGGAGCGAAATGGAGTAATAATAAGCTTATTAATAGTGAAGTGAATAATACCCCTCTAATGAATATACTAACATAATAGAGACTAAATACCTACATAATACATAATATATACTCAATAAATAATAGAGTAATAGCGATAGATAAATATAATAATAATAATCGCAAGTGATACTTAAGAAGGGGTGGCATAGGGTTTCATTACATTTAAAATAAAAAATAATGCAATGTTTGAGTCAAGATGAATAATAGATAATAAGTCATTTAATAATAAAAATAATAATAATAATTAAATAATAATAATAATAATAATAGATAATAATAAATAGGTCTCCGGACGCTAAATCACACGTGAAATAATGGGAATAAATAATATCTAACTATGTGTAACTGTATATCCCAGGTAATTAAAGGATCGAAATAAGTAGAAATCCGAATATACATCTACATTCACATTCATTTGGGAATGTATCAACTCATATGGTGTATTCTGTTTGTGTTTATATAAGAATAAAAATAGAAATATATATGATATATGAAGCGGTAGATTGTAAAAGTACGAGTATAGGTCTAATTTATTGGAATGTTTAGTTTCACCCTTAAATTTGAGTCTAGTAGGATCCTACTTAGAAATATTATAAAGATAAAAATATATAAAAATAATCAAGACTCAGCAGTGAAGTTTTCTTAAAAAGTAGTTGTTCAATAGCCGTGATTGTTTGTGTATAATCTATTTAAGTCATTAGTGAATTTATTAATTAATATAGTTAAGTGTATTATCTTTTTAGTATATTAGATGGATGATGAAGTAGTAGTGGTTTATAAGGTAGTTGATATAGTAAGTTAAGTTATACTTATAATATAAGTAGTCAATTATATGTCATTATAGATATATTAGTAGTTAATATGTGAGGTTGCTCATGAAGTATAAGGTAATTAAGTGTTATAGTAGTTTAAGTAAGTAAATGTAGTTTGTAGTAAGTACTTAGATAACTATATATAATTATATAATATATATATATATTATATTTAATTATATATATACTTATATTTAATATTATATTATATTATATTATATATATATTAATATTTAATATATATAATACTTATATCAGTTATGATCTAAAGTTATGCTAATCATGTATACATGAGAAAGGCAGATAGACGCTTAACTCACTCACAGTGACTGTATTATTTAAGTTTATTATTTTTTTTTTTTTTTTTGCATTCATATATTTATTAGTAGTAGTGTTAGGATTTATTTGGGATTATTTTTTTTTATTTTGCATTTATAGGCATTGAAATATTATTTAATTTATATGTCAATTTTTTTTAAAAGGTTATAAGTGTACATTTAGTAGATTTAATTATAAAACATAATTATTATTATTGTAAAATTATTTTTTTTTTTATAGTAATCTAAGGATTACATAGGGTTTAATCGCAAAGAATGGCAGAGTCGGGTCTTCGGCCTTCATCGGTTATGTAGTACTAGGATCTCATGAGTAGTACGTAACTATCTCCCTACTATGTCCCACTCTGGCATACAGAGCCTCACTCTCTGTAAGTATAGATATATAATGCAGCATATATAAATAGTTTTATTTTTATAAAGTTCTTGTACAGGATTTAAATGGTAACCTATAAATATATTAATATAAAAAAAAAAATTAAAACCCCTTCTTTAATAAGTTAGTCACGTTAGATTCTCGACAATATATATTATTTGTTTATTATTGTAATGAGTGCTTACCGTTCTCGCTGTATTACTGACGTAGCTTTAGGTAACACTTTTTGCATTATTAGTTATCTATATGATTATTATTTAGCATATTTTAAATTATATTATTAATTAATTATTATTATAATTTATATTATTATTATTTATTTATTTATTATTTACATATTTATTTATGATTAATTATATATTATTTAATTTAATTTATATATTTTATTATAGTGTAATAAATATTTATATAAATTAATTAATATAAATTCAATTCTAAAGCATTATTTTTTAAGATAATAAATATATTTAGAAGACTATAAAAATAATGCGTAATTGAAATGCCTTTTTCCAAAAAAAAAAAATAAAAAAATAATCGAAGAAGTTAAACACTCAAATCTTGCAAATTCCGAATTATTCAGTATAAATATAGTATAAGATCTAAAATATGGTTAGTCATAAAAATTTAATTATAATAAAAATAAAGTCTCAGATATAAATAATCTATTTGCTGGATTCTAGGAATGCCATATATAGGATATATATATATATATATTTAGTAATATTATTGATATAAGATATATATATATATATATATATTATTATATATAAATATATATATATATTATATATTAATATTATTATATTAATTATATATTAATATCATAAAATAAGTTATAATATATATAATTAATATATGATAGAAGATCTATATTGTATATTATATAGATATATTATATATATTAATTATATATATAATTAATATAGTTATATATATATATATATAATATTAATAATATATATATCATATTAATATATATATATATATAGATTTATTATATTATATTAAAATGATATTATATATTTATTATATATTATTATATATATATATATATATATATATATATTATATATATATATTATTATATTAATATAATATATTATAATTTATATATATTATGTTATAAAAATCATAATATCTAATATAAGCGGTAAAAATATATTGTATATTTACATAACAAAGCCACTTTCCATATGTATTCAATATACAGTATAATATATATATATATTAATATATATTTATAATATATATAATATATTATATATAATATATTAGATATATATTATATATTATATTATATATTTATATAGTACTATATTATACTGCTATATTTATGGTAGATTGAGAGTAATAGCCTTGTGAATATAAATTTTAGGTATAATTAACTCATAAAGTTGTCAGAATTTGTATTGATAATTTATATTAGAATTATGTTACTATATGGTTGCCTAGAATTTTAGTTCTTTTTTATATTGCAATAATATATAGTGATCTTGCGGACTATTAATGGAATACATAGTTTTTTATTTGAACTTTTATTGAATAAAGTGTAGTATGTGATGTTGATCAAGGACGCTTTAGATATATGTATTTTATTTTTACTTAGAAATTTAAAATATTTTAGATAATGAATTTTATAAAAAATTATTATGATAATTTTAGGAGTATCTATAATAAATTTAGTAGTAATTGATGATAGTGAGGCTATTGACCTAAATATTTATAGGAAAATTTTAATTTATCTATATTACGCTCTTACCTATAAATATAGTATAATTTGTATCTAAAAAGCGATTTACATGATTAATCCTAATGCACCGCTTTGTCTTTTTCTAATATAAACTAAGTTTATAAAGAATATGTAAGTTATTTTTTTACGTTTATATTATAGAAATAATATAAGTCAATGAGACGATTGATATTGAAGCCTCGTTGGATTTCTATTAAATGTAGTATTAATAATATATATAATATAAGATATATATATAATATATTATTATATTATATAATATAATCATATATATATATATAAATATTAATAATTAATATTATATATATTATATATAATTAATAATAAATCTATACTATTATATTAAAATATAATAATATATATATTAATATATATAATGTATTATAGATAATATTAATATATATTAATATTATAATTATATATATCATGGTTAGCTAGCTTTAAATCTTATAATATATCAAATAATTTATTATATAGATATATGATTAGAATATATTAACCTAATCACGCCATAGCTAAACATAAATTTTTAAGAAATATTCATACTTCATGTGATAAGCAAAAAAATTACTTAGTTTATAGGAGGCTTAAAACTATAGAGAAAATTACATTTGAATTATGGGTTAAAAATATTTTTATTATAAGAGCTAGAGATGAAAATTAAGAGCATCTTGTGTATTAGTTTTATAGTTAGGATAAAGTTGGTTAATAGTATACACACTTGAATTTAAAAATAGTATATTAATTCAGTATGAGATATCATATTTTTCTCACCAGTTATTAGTGAGTATGCGAAATCTTTACAAATTTACTTATAGACTTCGTTCTTTAGCGAAAACCAAATTTATTTATTTATGTAGTAAGGTTATTTAAATTCAATTAGGTAATATATTTTATATAAATTATATCTTTATATATATATTACAGAAGGTACAACACATATATATATAGAAAAAATATATATTAATATAATGAATTACTATGTATGAATTACATAAACAATTTACTTTAACGAAATAATATATATATATATATATATATATATATATATTATATAATATGATAAATACTAGTATTATATATATAATTATTATTATATTACCATTAATAAAATCAAATTTTCTTTTGGCATAATAGGACTAGTCGGATAATAGGTTCAAATTTGTATATAAGTTCTGGAACAATCACGCAATATAAGATAATTATTGCTCTAGTCGTCTAAGTACACTATTATGCCTACGAGTATATATTAATATATTTATTATATTATAGTATATATTATGATCATAATATACATTATACATACATATGATATCTAATTAATAATTAATATATTAATATATATATTATATTATTATTACATGATATATAAAATATTATATATATATTATATATATAATATATAACTTATTTATATATAATATTAATATATAGATAGATATATATATATATTATATATATATATATTAATATTAATAATATGATATATATTAGTATTATATATTATATTATATTATATTACTATATAATAGTGTTACATAACTATTTCCCGAAAAATAAGGTAAAAACTACCTAGTCATTGATCTTTTAACGTAATCGCCCTATAGCTCTATAACTAACTAGTAATTCTATCTAAGATCTATTGAAACCTAATTCTACTTACTCATTTATGCATTTAGTACTCACAATTACTGTAAATTACTATTAACTACTTTACTTGCCGATTGCACAGTTACGTATCTTTCGCTCTGAATCGAGGATTCTGCTGTGTGATATTATATATTTCTAATTACTAAACAGATTCATGGTTTTCCTACTTAGTTAATGAATTTACGGGAGAGCTCGTGTGGCGATTTGAAATTATCTCATAACGCATTATATTTGATACTCAGGTATATGCAGCTGACCTTGATCTTCTCACAAGCTCCTCTTCACTTTAGATTTCTCTCATTCACTTTTGCACTTATACTTTGTCTAAAGCTTAATTATCTTTATCACAAATAAATATATTCGCTCTCACTATAATTAATTAGGTCTAGTTGTATAGATGGTATATAGGCGAACTATCTTTCTATTTTAGTGATATAATAGTAGGTGTCCTCAGTGTATCTATGTCTTATCTTCTACTATTAGTTTCTTGCTTTTATTATAAGATATTCAGTTTCTAGCTCATCATAATCATCTATATATACTATATATATATATTCCAATAATTATATGCCGTAAGTAACATCGATATACCCTTCTCCACTCCCCTCACTCACCTTTTACTTATCTAATATCAAATCTTATTATATCTGTACTTCCTCTCTTTATACTTCTTAGAATTGCTTATTCAGTCTTCAATCTTTACTCATTACAAATATTTGATACTAGATTAATAACATATTCGTAGTATATATATATATTATGGTAGGTTGGTTCGTATGCCAGATTGATAAAATTAATCCTTTAAACACAACTTCTACAAATTCCCTCTCTAAGACACCTTATCTTACTTTCCTATATCTCTTTCGACGGTTCTCTTGTATCTCTTTTGTATGAAATTGTGAGAATATAATCCTTGTCTATATTAAATTAAACAAAATAATAATTCTTAGATAAACCTCACATCACATGTTGCTTAGCGGGCTTCAAAGAAAATTTAGGTAAGTTATGTTATTAAGTGACGAGCCCTTTTTTTACTATATTAGATTAACTCCAGCTAATATATACAAGTACGTATAATCTCAACCTTGATTGGTATGTACTGCATCTCTATATATTGGGGGTGATACATGATTTCATTTCCACGGCTATTTTGATAGATGGTCGGTTCAAAGCAAAAGATCATTTATAAAATCATGTATCTAGCTTTACTGTTCACTTAGGATCCTCATATCTTATGGGATCTGAATGTTTCGTATGAGTCATTTAATCTTTATGCTATAATATAGTAACTTATATATACGTGCGCATAGTGCTCTCGAATAATATGTATAGCTAACATTTCAACTCGCGTTAGCCATCACATACTTTACATACTCATATATACCTTTATATAGTACTGAGAACAGGTATTTGCTGTGTCGGCAATCAATATGAGTATGTATTTGTAATCATTAGCAAACTCAATATAGATGAACTAGTATTATATAATAACATTTATTTGTATTTAAATATTTATTAAAGTCACCAGCTATTATAGTATTAAGAGATTAGTATATAATATATAGTATAGTGGTAGTCCCTTAGAGCGTAGACTCGTACGCCTTGATTACTATGCGTAGCGATCGATCGAGATTAGCCTAAGGTCATAGCTTCGACACCATACGTACACACTACTGGAACAGACAGATATCAGACCTCAACGATAGTCGGTCTGTCTGTTATTATTTATATTAATTATATTTATTATACTTATTATTTATTATTATTATTTATTATTTATTATTTATTTAGATATATATTATATTATTTTATTATTTATTATTTATTATTATTACTTTAGTATATATTTATTATATCTTTATATAATTATTATGATTATTATTATATTATATATATATGATGATATGTAGATATATATATATATATTATATAATTATTAGTCGTATAAAAAAAATCGGTCAATAGAGTATCTATAGCGTCCTAATGAGGACCCTGATTAGAGTAGTTACGGTTCTCTCGATTGCGACCGCAAAGGCGAATTACTACTAGTAATTTATCACTAGCTCACCGTTCTCAGAATTCTCGATCTCTGAACTCCCTAGTATACTATTATAGTTTATATTAAATATATTATTAATATATAATATGATAATATCTATGATAATATATATATTAATATTTAATATATATTACATGTAATATATATATATAAATATATGATTATATTAATATAATATATATTATATATATAATATTAATATAATATTATAATATATATACATATTTATATACATATATATTACTATATATAATATAGTAAATATATTATATATATAATATAATATATATTATTAAATAATATATTATTAATATATATAATAATATATATTGATTAATATATAATTAAAATAGGTTTGATAATATAATTATTTTATTGTTCTATAGGCTTATATATACTCAGGTTCTCAGCTTCTCACTATGGCTCGTAATAATATAATTAATCTATTAAGAATTTATCTGAGTTAAATCGGAAGTTTAAATAAATTTTATAGGAGGGTAGAGGTATATAAGTAATTAGTGATAATAGGTAATAACCTCGTCTTGTATATAGCGAGCGTATTACCTCCCTGTATAGGTGATCCTTACGATAAGGGGTAACTCCACACCCCCTAATTATAAAAATTGAAGTTTCGTAATATTATTAAAGGCCTGTAAGAATTATGTAGTGAAGTAATGAGATTCTCAGAGTTAGATATTTCTATAGTACAAGAATATTAGTTAGTTGAGTATTGAGCTATTCTAGAGAGTTTGGCTATACTCTCAGACCGGTGTATATAGCTTAGGAGGCCAGGCTCGGTGTAACTATAATAAACATTCGTAATATTATACTATAACTAACTCAATATTGGAGTAGTATATATACTAGTACTTATATGTACTCTGATTAATATGTATATCGAATCTAGATATATGTATACTCTGAAATATTATTGGTATATATTATAAGGGAATACGGATATAATGTTTATAGGGTTGTCTAGACGCGCTACCCTCGGGGGGTTCCGCCCTTCAATCATTGAGAATATTGAAAATAGGTAACGATGAAAATAATCCTAAGAGTATATTAAGTACCATTACATAAAATGTTATCTCACTATATACTTTGAGTATATGGGTTACAGAAAAGTTCGCAACACAAAGTGGGCTCTCTCTGCCGCCCCCTGAATAGACCAGAAAGATTGAAATAGCATTTACATAATTAGAAAAGACCCAAAACAGATACAATCATTATTACGCTGAAATCGAGGAGCAGGGAAAATTGAAAATTATATTTATTGAAAAAAAAGAAATAAAATTTTTATATTATTAAAAAAATTTTAAAAATAAAAAATCTAAAAAAAATTAAAAAATTATTTATAAAAATTTTTGTGCTAAATATAAATTTTATAATAATAAAATATTATAAAAATAAATTAATTTTCTATAGGTAAATTTTTTAAGCTTTAACTATTAAAAATAAAAAACAATAAATCTAGGTGTTAACTTTTATATATTAATCAATCTAAAATCCAGCCAGAGTCCTACAGAGCTCCAGTTAGCACCCCGGAGAGCCTTACCTAGAAGCCTCTACCCACCCTTCTCCCTCTCGCTCACCCCTCCCCATATGATATTTATTACAAACTGTGTATAGTATATAGGGGATATATATAATATGTAGCAAGAGAAATCTAATGTAATCTATTTGATTCAATGTCACTATTTTTGATATTAAACATAACACAAACTTTCATTTTTGTTCTATTTATTTGCAATACTTTAAAGCAGATTTTGCTCATTTAATTAATTTTTAAAAATGAATTATATGATTTATATTTATATAATAATACCGATATAAACTGTAAATCTCAGTGATATATCAAACATACTAAAATCCCATCTAACCCTCCCATACCAACCTCCAGTGGAATATTATTACTATTAACTAATGTAATTAATACAACTTATTAATTTATCATTAATCTTGTCTATATATAATTTTCATGTGATCTCAAGAAGTTATGCTAACGTAATCAGATTTTTTCCTAATTAATGATGTTAAAATGTAGAGCAAGAAAACTAAAGAGATATAATGACAACTAATAAACCTAATATAACTAGTATACCCTCATTACACTTTTTCTATAATATATATATCTGAGATATGTTCTTATACTAATATTAACTAGTAATATTTACAAAATTTTATCTAATACCTTGTTGTAATATAATTTCAATACTGATTATGATAAATATATAAACTAACGTACAAATGTTTCTATATCATTATTGTTCTTATATTAGACGAAACACGACATAAAACAATTAGAATTACGAATATTTAAAGAACAAAATCTAAATATATCCTTCATGATTTTTGAGATAAACTTATACATACAATAGTTCCATAATAGCTTAACACTATAGTATAAGATAATAACTAATGTAACACAGGCAACGCCAGCTCTAAACCACCGCCCTAAATGCTGCACCATTATATAGAGATACTGTTAGGCACTCACTGAATGTCTTCTAATTTATTTTATAATATTTCTTTTTGCAAATTTCATATCTTCAATATCTTTAAATATTGCTAGAGATATATATTCTAGTTATTTGATTTCTTTCTTTCTTTTAATATTTTATGTTTTATAAAATATTCTCTTTTAGTACAAACAAAATTTAATACTTATATTTATAATAATCAACTTTTTTTTATTTTTAAAACTTTAATTTATTTATAATTTATTATTTTCTTTATAATTATATATCTTTTAAGTTCGTTTTATATTTATTTATATATTTGTTAAAAAATTTTCATCGACTCTAAAAATTTTAAATTTTGACCTTGTAATACTCGATTACAATAATATATATATATAATATTTTAATAATTTAGCTATACTATAAACAAGTATAAACGTGAATAATCAAGCCACCTAGCACTTCCACATCTACCCCACTACTCATTCTACTAATTTGAATCTTTATCAGTTTATAGTAATTGAATTTTGATTACTAGCTGTAAAGCCTCATCAACTTTAGTAAAGATTAAATTACTATTGACATAATCGATGTTAGAATTCTCATCAAATGCCATAATTCAAGATCAGAAAATTCAATCACTTCGTTTACTTTTCTGATAACTATGTCTAAATATTCTAGAGGAATATCTAGTTTGTCAAAACTTTATTTTTATTTTGTCAAAACTTTATTTTTATATCCTGTTATTATGTAATATTTAGAAACCCTTTGCATGTTTTTTAATTAAAATTTTAAGTACGCTAATCTGCGTTCTCATTCCAGATACTCCCAGAATACTTAAGGAAATAATGTCATATTTTAATACTAATATAAATGTGTTTTTCTTTGTATATGTAAAGCTAATGGCAACTTTGGCACTCTCCTTTATCAAAGTAATAAACTTATTAAAAGTAGATATATAATTTTCTCATTGGCAAATTTATTTCACATAATTATATAGATCTAAATGTGCAAAGCTTATATTTTTTATGACAGGATACTTTAAAAAAATTAACTTTGACAGTTCAATTATAGCTTCCATTTATATAAACATTTTTCACTTTAAAAACTTATCGTTTTGCTAATTTAACTTCAATGATTACACAGCTCAACAAAATGATTTATTTCTGCGGTTACAGTTTAGTACTATGTAGGTTATATATATATATATATATATATATATAATAGGGTATATATATATGAAGATAGACGGAAGATAAAAAGATATAGTATAGTAGTATTATATAGATAATATGCAGTACAGTATATATAATATAGATATCTAATAAACTGATATTATATGATATATATAATATATTATTTAAAAAACTATATATATAGGTTAATATTAGTAAAGTTATATATAATGAAACAGTCAGTATAGATAATATATATTATATATATAATATAATATATATATACTACCAAAATACTCATAATAATATTCATATATAATATTATATATATAATACTCTATATATATTAGATATATATAGATAATTATATAATGATACTCGTATATATACTATAAGGTTATATTACTACTCGAGACATAATTGACAAAACACATTTTCGCACTTTAGTTGACTTTTCGTTTAAAGTAAAATCTATTTTATATACCTCTTGTTAGCGCAGAGAATTTAATACAAAATTGCATGTAAGCATTCAGTAAACCAGTACTATATACAGCATAATAATATAACCACTGCAGATATTAACGATTTGTTTAAGAAAGGATTCTTTTCTGTAGTTTCTCATCATAGTCTGAAGTTTAAAGAAAGTGTAAACAGTCCAAATGTTTTGTGTTACATTTGCAGGTTATTTAAGCTACCCAAGCAAAGGTGAAAATTACCGACTTCATTAAAAAGGCGTTTTAAATTAAACTTGGATATCACGATAAATTTTGCTTGTCCCACATTAATTTTAAAGCTCGTTTTGAAGATTGCGGTAATAGACTAATGAAAAGAAAAACTGTATAAACAGCATTTTTCCAACGACTGTTTATTTGGCCTTGTAAAGATTTCAACCTTCCATTTAAAGAAATAACAGTCAGCATATATAATAGCCTAACCTAGATTCGGCAATAAGACCTATTTCTCATTCAGATGAAATTCTAGTTCTAATTTTCCCTCATCTTTCAACATTCTTAGGGAATAGCTAAATAATATCGAACTTGATACCAAAAGTGATTATAAACAGTTTCCTTCAGTCACACCTCAACTGCTTTACAAACTTAGGATGAATAACTTAATTCGTGACCTCAGCCTTTCAAAAGTGTTAACAGGTATTATTAGCCTCAAGATTACTTGAGAAAAACCTGTTTCACTGAAAAACTATCATTATATCAAAACAAAGAAAGCAGTTGCTTCAAAATTTTAATTCAGGAAAAGGTAGATATACTGCCATAATTTAGATGGAGTTATAAATTCACTGAGAATAACTTAGTGTAGTTTTAATTTCAATGAGTGGGGGTTGTTTATGTACAGTAGTTCCAAAAGAAGTTTAAAGTGTGTTTTGCTACCTACACAGTGGGAGTCAATTTGACTTATTTTCAGTTAATCATTCACCTCCTAACAAAAAGATAAATGAGTTTAAAAACTGTTCTGCGGATTCTAAAATATTTTTGTAAGTGGTTTTCTGTGCTGATTTAAAGTGTTCAACATTCTTTTGGAGTCAACTAAATAGATTCACAAAGTACCTCTGTTTCTTTATGTTTATGAGATAGTCTCACCAAAACTGAGAATCAGGCAAAGGGAAGGGAAACGTGAAGACAAATCTTGAATGCTTGAAATTGAAGTCTTATTAAAATACCATTATTGGTTGATCGATAAAAGATCATTTCTGCTCCATTCCACATTAAACTTGAGTTTATAAGTAGCTTATGAAAAGCTTTAAACAAAGTAGGTGTTTGCTTTATTTATTTTTATTATTATTTCTTTTTAATAAAAGTTCACACCTCACGGGCATAGCCCTATTCTAGGAGGGGAACTTCTCTAGGTAATTTCTACCTAGGGTCCGGAATAGGGATCAAACCCGCTCCCTTGCCATGCGACTCTGTCGCTCTATCGATATAGCCACGGTGTTGGCATTTAATATTCTTCATCCTTAACAGGTCTTTGTTATGATAAATTTAAATCTGGCATTTTCGATGGTTTTCAGATAAAACTGATTAATGATCAACAATTCTGAATTTAAATGATTAGAATAGTGGCGAAAACTTAAAATTCTTATGTGATCGTAATTAAGAATTCTGTAAACAAAATATTATGAAAAATACGAAAATGAGTCTTTTCAAAAAAAAAAAAAAAAAAAAAAAAAAAAAAAAAAAGGATTACTTCCAAACTCTCATTAGTTGTTTCATCATGAGCAATAAACTTTACCCTCTTAAGGGGCATCTGGAAATGTTTTCAAGAAAATTTTGGTGATGTTAGTGAGGTGCAAATAATAAAATATCACTAAAATATCACCAAAATATTTCACTAAAATATTTCACTAAAATATTTCCCTAAAATATCAAAATGATGAAAATATGAAAGTTATGAAAGAACGATACTAAGAGAGATGACACGCCATATGATGATTGCAAATTATAATCAGAATCTGCAAATATATTTTGTCTTGATATTTCTTTTTCAAAAGTCCTGCAAAGAAAAAAATTATAAATGCTAACAATTAGGAAAAAATTGTTAAGAAAATTGATGTCTTGATCTTTATTACATACGTTTGCTTATTTTAATTAGTTTAATAGTTTTGATTAAGTTTACTTGTTTTAAATTATTATTGACTAACTGCACAATTATTTGTTTTTCACAGCTCATTAGGAGAAAGTTAAAATTATTTCTATAAAAGCAAATAAACCAAAGTGAATAAAAAGATAGATATTTAAAATAAATGAAAGAATAAAAGCAAATAAACCAAAGTGAATAAAAAGATAGATATTTAAAATAATTGATGTATGTGGTTTTTCCCCAAGCTCACGTTAAAACCTGATGTGATGAGAAGAAACTAAAGTTATTATTTTAAAATTAGGTTAAAAATTTTACCAAAAATCAGAAGTTAGAATTAAAATACAAAAATTTCTTTTGGTTTACAGTATTATGTAAGTAAGGATAAACAACTTTAGGAAATTTATATGTAATAATATAATAGGCAAGATGTTTGTGTGTTTACATTTCTGTAAGGTAAATAAATCAGGTTAAACTTGAAAAATATTTATAGCAATTTATATTTGTAAAAAGTTATTACGTGTTTGAAAAGGTGAGGTTAAGATAAGATAAGCAAAATACGTTTAAAAAATTAAAAATTTTATGAGCTTGAAGGTATTTTATCATCAATTCTATGTTACATGATTGTACAAACTGTCATCATTCATGTTAAAATAATCATGCAAAGCACACCTCAAAAACTAAATAGAAGAATGCTATTTATGTCTTACTGTTTCTCTTCATACAAATACACACACACACACACACATAGATATATATATTTATATATATATATATATATATAATATATATAATAATATATTATATAAATATATAATATATATATATAGGCCTATAATATATGTGTATATATATAATATATATATATATTTATATATATAATTATATATATATATATATATTAGGTGATATAAGTCAAAAAATTATTAAAATAATATTATATATAGCTAATATATTATATATATTATATATATATATATAAGATAAATATATATATTAAGCTAATATAAATATATAATATTATTATATATATTATAATATTGTGAATTATATATCTTATATATTATATTAATCATTATAGCTATTAATTATATATTATATATAATATATATACTCATACGCTACCATAATATAATATATATAATATATAAATAATATATATATATATATAATATATATAGCATATATATATATAATATATTTATTTTGTTTTGCTTTCAGCCATCTTTCCTTTGTATGTAGTTGGACATTCTTGACATCTGCAGAATATTCATGTTAATGAAAGGATGGTAAGAAATAAACGAACTACGTTTTTTATTGTTATTATTCTATTGTGGTCTACCGCCAATTAAGGTACAATCGCTTCAGATATTTCCCACCCACCTCTATTTAATCAAATATCGAAAGTGGCTTGTGGGTCCAATATTTTTTCTTCAGAGGCCCCGCCCACTTTTTCACTTATATATATATATATTACATATATATATATATAATATATTATAATATATATATATATATATATATATATATATAATATATATATTAATATATTATCTATATATATTAATATTCTTTTTTTTCAGAGGCCCCGCAGTTCTTTTGCATAATGATAATATATAATTATATATTAAGATATAATGATATAGTGATATATATAATTATATAATGTTATTTTATAAATATATAATATATATATATATATATATATATATATAATACTATATATATTAAGAAGTTATATGAACAATTTATAATTAAAAAAAAAGGAGAGGATTAATTTTGAGATTTTGGGACCCTATTTTAGCCCCCCACCTAAAAATGGACATAAAATTTCTTAATTTTCAGACAATTTTGATGGGGAAAAAGCAAACCAAAACCGCAGCTTTTTCTTAACTCTAGAAAGTCATTTTCGGTTTTTTTTTTTTTTTTTTTTCTGTAGTCATTGTTTTTGGCGTTTTCTTTTTTTCCAAACCTAATTTTTGTCATTTTTGTATCAATTTCTACATTTTTTTTTCGGAAAGAGTCGGTTTTCCAGGTATACATAGATGGGGTCTATTATACGCACAAAATGCACGTAGAAGTTTTTTTATTTTTGGAAAATTGTGCTCAGCATATATAAAAATAAAAGTAGGTTTTGAAATTCGACAATGCTGAGCACAATTTTCCCAAAATCAAAAAACTTCTATGTGCATTTTGTGCGTATTTTAGTCCAATATTTTTATATTTCAAGTTTGAAGTTCGAAATTTCAAAAAAATTTGTAGAAGTTGTTTTTAAAGAAAAAAAATTTCAAAAAATTAGTTTTGGAAAAAATGAAAAAACGCCGAATACCATGAACTACAGACACAGAAAAACACCCGAAAATGACGTTCTAGAGGTTTAATTCAATTATAAGATTAGTGTATGTAGTTAAATGTAAAAATATAAAACAAAATCTCCTTAGCTTGAAAGGAGATTGCCATGTGCTTGAAGGCTCGCATCTTCAGCTGTAGGCTAGTTTGAATTACATAATGACGTCTATAGTCGCCCACATTATTTATAACTGTCAGAAGTTTCAGCCCATAGAAATCTTTCTTTGGTTTAAAAAAATGTGGCCTATTGAGTTGCTATTGATAAAGGATACAAGATATTATATTGAGGAAACGTTTTTGTTTACGATATTTCTAAAACGAAAGTGAAGAACATTGGTACGAGGTGCAATGTAAAGACACATCGTTTGTAGGACATTTAGGTTGGCATATGTTATCGAAAAAAGTAACAAGTACTAGTCTATAAAAATTGTTTAGGTAGGGAAATAGGTTAAAATTTGGAAAACTGTCGTTATAGAAGGAGATTCTCTTAATAGAATAACTTCAAGCAGACACAAATGAAAAACTTGCCGAATAAATAAGTATAAATAATAATTATATATATAATATTAACCACATATATACGATAAATAAACCATATAATAATAATATATAATAAATATATATATATATATATATTAGTATTATTTATATATTATAATATTATCATATAACCATAAAAATAATAATATACTAATAATATATATATATATTTAACTATATAACTACCTATAAATATATTAATACTATATATATATATATACTATATATATATCATATATATTATATATATATATATATTATATATACTATATATATATATAATATATATTATATATATATACTATATATTTATTAATTGACTCAACTTTTCGAAAATTACTTTTCAGCAAAATTTCCAAAGCACAAAGCTCAAGCTAGATTACAGCTCCGTAAGAATAGTATATGAGTTATTTGCCATTTTTCTGGGGGAATGAGTTTACGAAAATCGTTCGTCATTGAGCAGTGATAAAAAACACAGCAAAACTTTCCACAAGTTTAAATTTAAGATATAAATATTATTTGATGTGAAAACCAAAATTTGGAGAAAATTTTAAATCAAAGTAAACTCCCAATACACGCCTTTATCGCTCTAAATCAAGTAATATACCATTACAATTAATGCGGTGACTGCGATGCCACCCCTACATAGCGGAGAACGAACAATACGAAGCCTCACACGTATTGCTGCAGCATAAGAGGTAGGGTTGGGCCAAACGCACCGGTGCTGGATGCGGTGCGTGTGGTCGCGGTGCGAGCTGTAAATGTCGGTGCGGTGCGGTGTGCGCGTGCGAGAATTTTTTAGTTACTGGTGCGGTCTGCGGTCGCGGTGCGGAAGCTTTTGTGCGGTGCGGTTTTGCGGTGCGCGGCTGCAAAGCTTTTTATGTGCAGGTGCGTGCGCGGGATGCTTGGCCTTTCAGATTCAATTTAAAAAAAATTCCGTATATATATATATATATATACATATATATATATATATAATATATAATAATATATAGTATATTAATACTATATTATTATATATATTATATTATATATATATTATTATCAAGTAAATATATATATATTATATAAATAAAATATATTATATATTATATAATTATATAATATATATATAAATATAAATATATATATAAATAATATTCTATATATATATACTATATATATATTATAAATAAAATAGAGATAAAAATAAAAAATCTCTATGATAGTTTATATTATAATCTTTAAAAAAAAAAGTAAGTTGAGTAAAAATAAATCCAAACTAAACAGAATCAAACGTAAAAGAAAGAAAAAAATGTTAAATAAGGACTCAGACTTGGACGAAGTACCATTCACTATGGAAGTACCTTCAATCCTCTTGAGATTGTGCTTATTTTTTATTTATGTTTAAATTATTGAAAAAAATATTTATTTCCAATTTTCTTTGGTAACAAATGGAAAAACTTTTTTTCCTTTTGCCAATAATTGGGTAATTTATATGAGATTTTGTTTTTTTCTCGCGTCCATTTGACAAAGCCTTTCAATTTAAGAAGGCATTTAAGACGAAATCATATACCACTTTACAACGAATTAGAAAAGAAAATTAAAAAATGAAAATGAACGTTCTAGTGTGGGATCTCCTATTTTAAAACCAATTCTGATTCAAAAGTGAAAAAAACAGAGATGAATTCCAGAAGGAAAAAATCAATTGATCAAGCTATTGAGGAATGGGTGGCCGCTGATCTGATGTCATTTCGATCGGTAGAACCTCCTGCTTTTTGTAAGTATTTAGTTATTGAATAATTGTTTTTCTTGAGTAAATTTAAAATCTATGTTCTTAAAGTTAAGTTACCTTTATAATATATATATATATATATATATATATTTATATATATATATATTACTATATATTACTATATCTATATATATATATATATTATATATATATAGTATTATATAATATATATATATATATAATATATATATTATTATGGACAAACCTTACTTAAACGCCGACGCGGAACGGGACGTCAGATTTCAAAAAAAAATTTCACAGTAAAATTATGATACATAAATAGATGTTCTAAGGGCGAAATGGATTTTTTTAGGTTAGGTTAGCTTCAGCTAGGTTAATCAATGTTAGGTTTAGATTTGGTTAGGTTAGGTTTAGCTTAGGTTAAAAAAAATAATTAAAATGTTGTTTTCTAAAATAAGAAAAAATATTGAAGGTGCTTTCTTCTATACAGCCCGATAAAATCCATCAGCCGTACAACATCCAAGTAGTATATAATATGGAATTTGAATTACGCAGTAAAAAGAACTTCGTAAATAATAATAATAATAAAAATATATAATAACTTACTTTACCAAAAAATGCCAATGCACGATTCCTAATTAACCTATTTTTTATCACGGTTTTGTTTGATATTAAAGAACATTTAATAATTTTCATGTTGCAAACGTGGCTGTTAAATAAGTTTTACCATATATATATATATAAATACTATATATTATATATATATATATGACTATATTATATTATATATATACAATATACAGTATATATAATTAAAATAATATATATATATATATTAATAACCATGAATTCTAATATATATATATATTATACTCATAATACTATATATATATATATGACAAAGGACCTATAGTAACGGTGACACGGAACGGGACTTTACGGACCCTTTAAAATGAAAGATAACAGTATAAGACATTATAAAGATGTTACTAGGGTGAAAATAGAAAAGAAAAATTCATTTATGTCAGGGTCAGTTAGGTCGCGCATAATTAAAAAAAAATTACAAGAAAAGTTGGATCTAGAAGGTTAGTTAGGTTAGGCCTCCCCGGTTAGGTCTCCTCCCCGTGTGAGTTTTTTATTAAAATTCCGACGTTCCTAAACCGGAGATATAAAAAACAAAAAATAAAAAAAAAATTCCATTTCATCCCTAGAACATCTTTTTATGTACCATAGAGTCACCCTGTGAAAAGATTTTTGAAATCCTTCCGACGTCCCGTTCCGTGTCCCCGTTACTATAAGTTGTTCCCATATATATATTATATATAATATATATATATATTATATTATATATATATATATTATATATAATATAATATAGTATTATATATAAATATATATATATATATATATTTATATAAAATATAATATATAATATATTAGGATGGGTCTGAATATATATATATATAAACGAATCATATAAATTGTTTGTACGACGAAATGAGACAAAAAATCAAAGTATGTTGTCAGCCAGTCCGAAGATGGTAAAGTTTAATTCACTTTAATGGTAACATAGAAATTTATGGACATAGCACCCACACCAAATCAAAGTCAGTCTTTTTCAGTCCTAAAACTTCACAAACTCAATTGATGTAACTTGGAAATTGCGTGTTTTTTGTATCGGATTCATTCCATGTGATGAATCTCATACGCGTGATAACATAAGTGCTTCAATATCAAAGTGTTTTCAAGAACTTAAATTTAGAATGCCTTCTTTTGCTGTTACTTATAATGGAATAAATGTTATTAAAACATGTCAGAAATTGAATATAAAAAGGATTACCTTGCATTGCACATACTATAAACCTTTGTATTGATCCCGTTTTATTTCCAAACCCACAAAATTCAACATTTACATCAAACATTGTTGATAAAGTTCGAAATATTGCAACGTTTTTCAAAAGATTTCCAAAAATTTTGAATGACTACATAAATATATATAAAAATCAGAAAAAAAATACTTCACATAAGTCAAACAAAATTACAGAAATTGTAAAACAAGATGGAATAAGTTCATTACCTATGATAGGACGAAGCTGTCAGTTTCAAGCAGAGCAGTTAGAAAATGCAGCTTTGAAGATTAAAACTTACCATGACTCCACTTCCCCCAGCATTACCTTTTGTTCCCCCCAAATTCATGTTACCACTACATGCCAAACCTTTCAGGCTCTCATCAGATCATATCCCAATTCTAATTATATTCCAACACAAACACTCAAACCACAATTCAAAAAATTATACATCAATTATAAGAAAGCAAATTGGAAGACCTATACTGGCAGCATAGAACTTGATCTAGATTCCTTCCAAACAAAATTTTCCCTCACAACAAAACAAAATACGCTCAAAACCCAATTTGTCTTATGTCAACATACTTGGACCCAAAATTTAAGAAAAAAATATTTTCTGATTCTGACTTTGGAATTATTATTAATGGGTATAGAAAACTCTATTTTTTAAAGAAAATATGAAAATCCCGGAACCGCGTTACTGTAGAATCACCAACAACTAAACTACGAAAGCGAGATCTAAGACCATTTTCTCGAATAAACTTTGAAGCCCAATGATATAATATAAAAGATATATATATATCATTTCAATATGGACATCTCGTATATCAATGTTGGACAATTTACTTACAAAGTCTGGATAGTGACTGCGATTGTGAATCATCTGTAGATTCATCTATATATAATAAACTCTCCGAATACTTTACAAGAAAATATTATCAAAAAGGACATAGACTATAAGAACAATTTATTTCGACATTTTAACATTTTGGAAGAAAAAAGAGGCTTTGTCCCGAAAATTCTTAGAAAAGTTAGCTAAAGGTGTTTCATGCTATTCACCCAGAGCCAACATCGGTTGAAAATTGAAAAGACTATCTCAACAAGCACGGTCAATCTATATAACCGATCGTAGAGAGGACAATGACTTAATTATCGTATAAAGTGATTTAAAAAATAATATTAATGAAAGAAATCTTAAATTCTCTCTAATAACTGAAAATACTCTATCAAGTCTAACTTAAGTGAACTTTATAATAAATGAGTATTATATGAGTATTATATATATATATATATATTATTATTATATATATATTATATACCCCCATATTCTTTATATAATTCTTTATCTTTTAGAATAAGTATATATATATATTATATATATACTAAAATATATAGCCATTCTGTTACTATTTTATTTTAATCTTTAATTATAAATTATATTACTTATTTTAAAAACTTATATTAAATATGTATATATATATACGAGGTAATTCTATATATATATTTACTATATATAGATTAAGTCTTATATGAGTGAGTACTATAATTTATATATGTATATATATATGGTAAATTGCTGTTTAGTTATCTAAAAATATCTACACATATATATTATATACATACTATATATATATATGAATATATATATAATATATAACTAGTATATATAATATATTTATCTATAACTAATAATATATGATGTAGATATATTATTATACTAGTATAGTATAGTATATTTGAATAAATTTGTGTAGTAACTATATTAACTATATAGTATATAATATAAATAGTATAATATTACAATATTAAATAAATCTTAATATATATACTAGTTATATTCTATATATATAAATTACTACTACTATTAATAGTTATACTAACTATATATGAATATTGGCTAAATTGCTGGTTTAGTATCTAAAACATATCTACAGGATATTATATATATATTATATTACTATAATATCTTATATATACTATATATCCTTATTACTATAGTATAATTAATACTAATTATATAAATATATATTATAAACTATATAACTATACTATATATACATATATATATAGTATATATATATAAAATATATACATTTATATATAGCTAATTACTAGGTACTACTACTATAAAGTTAGTATATATATATATATAGTGACTTAATATATACATATTGATATTATTTCTTATATATATATACTACTCGATATTATATATATATATATATATATATATATATATAGTATAATATATATATAATGGTAAAATTGCTGGTTTTAGATATCTAATAATACTACAGGATTATATATATATATAAATACTATTCCACTCATACTAATAATTTTCAATAATTATGTGTATATATATATATATATAGTGAGTATCAATATACATGATATAGTAAATAATTGCTGCTCTTTAAATCTAAAATACTACTAGGGAATTATAATGTTTATATTTAATATTAATATATATATAGATATATCTAGTATTATATATAGGAAAAAAAATAGTAGTATATATATATATATATCTATATATAATAATATATAATAATCTTAATAATGGTACCAATAATAATAATATATTATGGACTAAATTATATGCTTCGTCAAGATAGTCACAAAATAAATAGTGACATAAAATACTCGGAATTCTGTGTGTGTTAGTTTCCGTGTCTTTTGAGAATTCCTTAACAAACATCTACATTTTGCTGACCGCCACAGTGGCTTATAGTTACAGAATGGTGCGGGTGCGGCTTGCTGTGAGTGCGCAACGTGCTGCGTGCGGTTGCGGTTGCCGCACAATCCTTGCGATCAGCGTGTTGCGGTGCGGTGTCGCCAGTGGAACCGCAGAAGGACCCGAGGGTTGAGCTGAAGTCGGTATGCTGCCTACAGCTGGTGCGAGTTAGCGGTGCCGGTGCCCAAAAATACCGGTGCTCTGCCAAAACCCTACATAGATTGGATGACATCTAGAAATTCGACTCTAACGAACCATTTTACAATCCATCATCCCCTTATTCAGCATATGTAAATGCTCATGCTCCGTCAGAAGGAGTCCCACCATATACAGGATACCAATATTGGAATATTTGTCCCAAACTAGGAAATCCGATACCGCTTCAGTTAATTTTGGGTAAGAATCTTTGTATATATTGGTTCATCTCAAATAACACCGAAATCCTTAAATGTGCAAAAATCTAAATTTTAAAACAGCCTTTTAATACCTGAAGTGAGGTTTTGTTTAAATCAGAAACTCTTTACTGCATAATATTAAAATCATTAATTTATAAAATTGAATAAACTAAATCTTAACTTAAAAAATTTATTTTAATTATTATTAATTTATATTTATATATTTGTTTGAATTTAATCCATATATATTGTAAAGCCTTGAAAATGAGAAAAAGAAAGTACTCTCTTACTCTCGAAACTTTAGCTCGGCCAAAATATAATAATTTAGTGTATAAAATGTCCTTAAATAGAATTTGGGTAATACGTAAATGAGCTCGCTATTTATATAAATATTATTATATATATAATAAATAAGCTATAAATAATACATATAATAACTTTAGGTGAAAAATATATATATATATATTAAAGTAGTATAGTATTATTTATATAATATATATATATATATATATACTATATATATATTATATATATATATATATATATATATATATATATATATAATATATATATATATATGGTTTATTACACATGAATTTTAATATTAATAATGTATTAATTATTATATTATATATAATTATATATATATATATATATATATATATATAATATATATTATATATAAATATATATAATATATATATATATATATATTATAATATTTTATTGTGATTATTATTAGTGTATACAGACACTTTATTCCCGCTTAGCGGGGGTAGTGGTACGTGCAGCTTCCCTAATACATATTTCCTGTCATTCTCGCCCTCACCCGACCTCCTCCATTCCATTCATCTCTCGCCAACCACCCTACCTTCTCCACCCTCACCCTCTCCTTTCCAGCATTTCCTTTAATTCATCCATCCTACCTTCTTCTTGCGTCTCCCCTCCTCTTTCTTCATTCCCCTCCGCCTCCCAAAACTCTCCTAACCAACCCCTCTGCTCCTCCATTTCTCTCCGAGATGTTTCCAAACCATCTTAAACATTCGCCTACTCCGCTCTTCTCACCAAATCATTCTTCCAATCACATCTCTCTCTTATTACCCTATCCCTAATCCTCTCTCTTTTACTAAACCCCACATACCGCTCTCTACCCTTTCATCTCAAACACTCCAATTTCTTCTTGGACCTAGCATTCAACCCCCATTTTTCACACCCATATAGTACCGCTGGAACACAAATTTTTTCAAACATACTTATCTTGAGTTTATGTGATAAATCCCCCCCTTTCCATAATTCCCTCAAAACACTCAATGCTCTCATTCCTTCTCCTACCTACTCTGTGATCTATCTCTTCCCTCATCCCTCCTTCCTTACCCAAATCCATCCCTAAATATCTGAAAACCTTTACTTCTTCTAATACGACACCTCCTACTCTAATCTCTAACCCCATCCCCTCATCTGTTTCCTCCTCCTCAAACACTAACACTTTACTCTTACCTGCATTTATCTTAAGACCCTTTTGTCCACACACTCTCTCAAACTCCTTCACCAAATACTACAGCCCCTCTGAATTCTTCGCCACTAAGGCTGTATCATCCGCAAATGTATCCAATGTTTCATCTTCCCATCTATCCACCCCATCCATCAGTTCCACCCCTCTCCCCTCCCTCATCTTCCTCTGCAAACACTCTCCATAAATAAGTTGAAAAGCCACGGGGGACATTACACATCCCTGTCTCAACCCCTCTCTCCACTCCAAACATCTCATCCCCCTTCCAAATTACTCACACACATTCTGATATTCCTATAAAAGGCCCTAACACCTTTTACCTAAATTTTACCCCTCTACTCCATAGATTCCTCCAGCGACCCTCCATATTCCCTCTCCTCTTCACCTCTATCATATGCTTTCTCCCGATCTAAAAAACACCCATTACACTTTCCCTTTCCTTTTTATACCTTTCTCCACAAGCATCTTCATTGTGAATACTTGATCCACACATCCCCTTCCATCCTAAATCCTCCTTGTTCTTCCCCCATTCTCTCTTCCGATAAATCTCTTACCCTCTCAATTAGTATTCTCCCATACACTTTTCCTACCTACACTCAAAAGACAAATACCTCTATAATTACCACCCTCCCATCCTATCCCCTTTCCTTTATACAGGGAACCAAACAAACCATACCTCCCAATATTATGAACCTCTCCCCTTCTCCAACATAAATTATACAACCTGTACAAGCCATTCCTCTACCCCTCTGCCTCCCATCTGTAACATTCCATACTCACACCATCAAGAGACCCGTGGACTTTCCCTTTTTTTCCTTTAGATAACGCCCTAATAATTTTTTCCATTTGTATTTCCATATCTCCTTCCCGTCCCTCTTCACCCCCCATCCCCACCTCAAATCCCCCTCATCTCTCCCACCCATTTCATTCAATAATCCTCTAAAATATATCCCCCATCTTTTCCTCACCCTAACCTCCCCTCATATCCATTCCCCTTCCCCTCCCTTAACCCTCTCTTCTAACCTTCTTCTTTTCTTTTCTTTTTATTATTTACTCTTTCCAGAATATCTTGCTCCCTGTTTCAAAATTTTCTGCACTTTTCTTTATACAACCATTTCTTATTTGCATCTCTTTCGCCCTCTCCACCGCCCATCTTTAGCTGCCACTCTAACCCCCTCTAATTCCTCCACTTTCCCTTCTCCTATACCCCAAACCATTTCACATAGACCTACTTTTTTCTTTTCACCAAACTCTTTCACCTCCTCACTCCACCATTCCCTTCCTTTCCTTCTACTTGCTCCCACCTTTGTAACTCCGCATATCCTTCTGGCTACTTCACAAATTGTCTCTTTAAATCTCTGTTCCACTCCTCCTTCCACATCCCTTAATTTCCGTCTCTCTCAAACGTCCCTCCATCTATCACCTCAACATACCCCCTCCTAAAACTCGTTCTACACAAGCTCTCATCTAAATTTCCACCTTAATGACTTCTATTTTCCTCTTTTTTTCTCTTTCTCTAACCGTTTAACCTCTCCCCCTACCCTTAACTTAGCAACCCACCAAATAGTGATCAGATAACCCCTACCTTCCCCTCTGAATACATTTACATCTAGTAATTTGCCTCTATCCTTTCTATTATACACACATAATCCAGTAACGCCCTCCCCCCGTTATCTCACTCTTCCATGTTTACTTATGATTTTCACTTTTCTTGAACCAAGTATTCCCAACTATCAATCTTCTATCAACACATAACTCTAACATACTTTCTCCATTATAATTCCTTTCCCCTACCCCAAATGGACCTAAATAATTCTACCCATCTTCTCTCTTCCCACTCCTGCATTAAAATCTCCTAATAAACAAATTTATCATTAACCCCGAAACTTTCCCAACATTCATCAAATTCACTCACCATCTCTTCTCTCTCCTCCTCCCCTTGCTCCATTTACTGGTGCATACGGCATATAAAAACCCACAATTCCCCCCCAAATTCACTTTAACCCACATTATTCTTGAAAATTCACCTATTGTGCACACTTTTACCTTGTATCCCACACCTCTTTACCTCATATAACTATTCCTAACCCCTTCCCTCGCCCTCACTCTCTCGTTCACCCCTGAAATCAATACCCTTAAATTTTCCAAAATCCATCTCCCTCTATCCTTTCAGCTTTGTTTTTGTCAAACCTAGCACATCCAACCTTTTATCTTCGAACATTAACCCCCACTTCTTCCCTTTTCACATCCTCATTTATCCCTCTCACTTTCATAACAACCCACTCTAATCTAATTTCTTTTGCCCATGCCTATCTTCTTTACTCTCTCTTACTTCTCCTTAGTCCTGACTCCTCTTATCACACTCCCACTTTTTTCTATTCCACACTCGAATTATGCTGCACGTTAACCGGGATCCCACAACCTTGAGGCACTTCCCAATACCTCAAGCTCAAAACCCCGCTCAAATTGATAGATTTCTATAAATACTTAAAATTAAAACTCTTCTCAGAGTTCAATATTGAATATCAAAAACGGTCCTGAATAATTTTCCTTTTAGAAGTGATTATAAACTTGATGCAATCTATTCCTATAATAAAATCAAAAGGATCCTTGATGAAATCCCTTCTGTCTTGAAGATACTCTTGTTAGAGTTCCTTGGCTTAAATTTCTTACTTATACTTTCTTGTTTAATATATATTCCTTGATGAAATATATCCCTTAAACTGTCTGTAAAGGACCACTGCTTATCATTCGCAGCAGTTCCCTGTTCTATTCTTACTACTGCCTGCTATTCTATCCTTGGGTATTTTGCAACACTGTAGTTAAAATTTAATTTTAGAACTGAGGCTCACATTACTAAGTTAACAACCTGAAACTCTAGAGATCCTTGAATAGGGATATACTTTTAAGTGATACAAAGCAAGAAATCTCAGCAAATTCAAGAGTCCAAAAAGCACATAAGCTTGGTAAATATGCCACTTCACAATTTATTTACTTATCAATCAAATCATTTTATTTTATCTTCAAATAAAATTTTTAAAATCATAAATAATTAATTTTCACATTTACTCTTGCTAAATTTCAATTCATTAAAAGCCTGGATCCTTTGGAAGAGAGCTTGTTTTTCTAAAATTCTATTTCCTTCACTTTCGCAATTTTTCCCAGCTGTTTTCTTTCTAAATCTTCTATTTTACAACACCGTCTTTAGGTTCAAGACTTTATTTTGATTATGTAGATTTTTTAAAAAAAAAATGGTTGAGGCGCAACTGGAGGCGGTATAATCGACATGAGCTCTTATAGTATATATATTTAATATTATGGTTATTATCACCTCCTGATCTTACCCCACAGCAAAAATTTTGAAGCGGAAATTTAATACAAGAGAATAAATATCCCGTGTTAGTTTTTGCGATTTATACCTATATAATAAATAAACAACCAGTTAACATGTATTTTGAACTCACCATAGTCAAATAAATTTCGTAGGTGAGTAATTACTAATATATTTATATATATATATATAATATATATATATAATATATATATATATATATAATTTAATATATTTATATATATATAATATAATTTATAATATATATTAATATAGTTCATATATATATATATATATATATATATAAATTATATATTAATATTATATAGTATATATATATAAGCTATATATAAATGCTATAATATAAATACTATAAATACTATATATATATATATATTATATATATATATATTAGTATTATATTATATAATTATATTAATACTGATTATATATATATTATAATTATATATAATTATTTAATTATTTTTGTGATAAAAACTCGATATCAGAGAAAATCTATTCAACGTTATCTAGAACGTTCAAATAGGAAATATCCCATATAGTATCAACTTAAAAAAGACCCTAATCATGGATCTCTCTTTATATACTATATTTAATAATAATATATTTATGAGGGTGAGCTGGAGCTAGTTGGGGTGACAGAGGGGCGGACGATATAAGTCCCCCCCCCCGTCGTCCACCTATAAGCCGTCGACCAGCACCCGACTCTTTCCATCTTTGCTATTTTATCCTCTGGGTACTCTTTAGTTAAAAAAAAAAATATTTTCTTTTGAAATAAGGAAATCTTTTTATTTTTTATTTTATCAAAAACTAATGTTTTACCTTTCTAAGAATTTAGTTAAAGTACTATAAACATTGACAGATTCAAATCGTCATTGTCTGAGTGAAAGAAGTGACGTCTGAGATTTTTATTGAACTTATTGCATCTAAAATAGTATTTGGTGGATTTATTTTTTTTACCAACAATATTATTATTGTACCATAATCTCACATTAAAATAACTCTCATATTTTTTATTATATTGCATTCTTGTAGAAAATCTAATAATAAAACATATTCGTTTCCTGTTATTTTAAAAAAAATACCGTCAGGTTCATCTACCTGAGTTAAGTAAGCCACGCGTATGCGCTATGCATGCTAACAACTTGTCCAAACAACAGTCAATAAAATTAATCAAATAATTTTAAATCGCATATTTTTAACTTCGGTGTTGAGTTTTAAAAAAATGCGAAAAGAAGTCCTTTTTTTTATAAATTAATAAAATAATTTAATGTCTATATAGAAGGATTATAAATTGTAAATATCCTCATCTTAAAGTTCTATAAATTATTAAATTCGGTTACATTTCCAAAAGTTTTTTTTACGAGGGTAGGTTCAAAGGGAATAGTGACCTATAATATATATACTTATACTATAATAATATATATATATAATATAATATATATATATATAATATATATATATACTATATATATTATATATATATAATATTAATTATTATATATATATATATTTATCATATATATTATAATATGGACCTGTATTGTATACGACTCGTAGTTTGATTCTTTATTTTTTTTCCTTTTTTTATATTTTTAGTGATATTAGGATCTACTAAACAGGTTACAATTTAAGGAGGTGACGGACAGATCATAAAAAATATAATAGGATCCAGTACGTTTTACGAGACTCCGTCAGTTTTAAATTTCTATTTATTTTTAAAATACTAAAGGAATACCAAGGGTAAACCGCTAAAAGATGGTAGGAGTAAGTCCGGTCTCTCGGCCACTTACACGTGATAGGGAAACGACAGCTGATAGGTAACTTATTCCCACCCTCCGCGGAGGGGTCTCACGGAACCCCGCTCTGGTATGTTGGTTGTGTGCAGGTGGATTCCTCAGTCCCCATCCCCTACGCTAGAATATGGAAAACGTCCTCCCCCCTCTGTCCCCCGTTAGCCTTTTTCCCCCATTAAATTTTTTTATTTACTTATTTTGTGTATACAGCTTATGATTGCGCTGATTTCCAATATGATGTAATGGTTTTCTGTGAATGTCGTACTTTTCGAGATATCTTCATTTTATGAAAATAAAATGCTATGTTTATAAATTAAGAATTTCTTTTTTACATTTTAAGTTAATTAAGCTTTCATAACAGCCTTGCCCAAATATGTAAATTATCGGCGTCTTTTCGTAAAGTTTCGTACTTTTCGTCGCAGAATCCTTTCATTTTTAAAAATTTTTTATTGATTTGAATGTTAATTTTTAAATAATATTTAAAATATTTCGGAAATTAAGAAAGGAATTCATTCCTACTGAAATCATGTTATTATCTTTACTAGCTTCAATATGTTAAAAAAAAAGACACACAACAAAAAAATGAAGCTCAAAGACAGTACGGTGTTAACTAGTCTTAAATACACCGCGCACTCACGCATATCTAGCTATGATAGCGTGAAATAAATACAAACTAATTCCAGTCAGTACTACCATATATATCATATATTTATAATATTCAATAAAAAATCCATATAGTATATATATATATATATATATATATATATATAAGTATTATAGTACCGATACCTATCCTAACTTTAACCATTAAACAATCTTATATAAAATTTATATATATAAAGTATATAGGTCATGTCGATTTATCGCCTCACCTCCACCTGTCCATATAAATAATCGATGCATGAATTCGAACACATGCTAAAAATGAGTGGAAAATACCCAGAAGTAGTCAAATTGGAAACTATTATAAATCAGGGCTTCACACTCTTAAAAAATTTAAAAAAAAAAAAAATCAAAGTCGTGATGTAAAACTAACAAACTTCATAACAACTTTACTTAACTTTGATTATGTAGTTTAGATGTATCTAAAACTAATTAAAATGTAACATAACCTTTTTACTTAACGTATATATAATGTAATTTATTTTATTATTTATTTATTTCACTCTACATTGTTAAAAAAAAATAAATAATAAAAAAAACACGCAATTGCAACAAAAGAAATCTTGTCAAGACATTTGATTATTTGTAGGATTTTAAAAAAAAATGGTTTTGAGCGTGCAATCTGAGCGAGGCGGATATATCGGACAGACCTATATAATAATACTATACTATATGATTATAGATAGATAAATATATATATTATATTAATATATATAAATAAATAAGTACACAAAGTGAGAGTAGGAAAGGAGAGCCGGGTGAGTATATACTCAT